>PISX010004295.1:0-123855 GCA_004024625.1 Mellivora capensis
TTATAATCTCTCTCTCTGTCAGATAAATAAAACCTTTAAAAAGGAAAAAAGAAATATGGAAAAAGGAAAAAGTTGTAGATTTGAACATCCTAAGAGGAGAATTTCAAATCTTAGTACATTTATCTTTGGTTTGGGTGAAAACACTATAAAAGCTTTATGCTAAATATCATTTTCTTTATCATATTGCCTTTTGTTATAGCACACATATGCTTTGAGCTCGGTGGGGTTTGGGATTATCTGGCCCCAAATTACCTTGTAACCAGTCTTGCTGACAATATCCTCAATATCCTCGAGTACCTGCTTTTTTTTTTTAAAGATTTATCTATTTATTTTACAGAGAGAGAGAGAGAGAAAGACACACACACACACACACACACACACACAAACAAACACATACACACACACACCAGCATGGGGGGAGGGACAGAGGAAGATGGAGAGAATCCTCAAGTAGACTCCCTGCTGAGCTCAAAGCCCAACATGGGGCTGAATCTCAGGATCCTGAGACCATGACCTGAGCCAAAACCAAGAGGTGGACACTTAACTAACTGAGCCACCCAGGCACCCTGATATCCTCAAGTATCTTGACACAACTATCCTATCCCCTTGTTCCTGGCCTTACTGACACTTTTATATGATTTCATGGTAAATGTCAGCTCCTCAACTGACATTACTATTTAAATGATGCTTTGGGTGATGTGTTCTCTGCTAGGGCTGCTGTAACAAAACTCCACAGTCTGGCTTGCTTAATTGACACAAATTTCTTTTCTTACTATTCTGGAGGCTAAAAGCCCAAGATCAAGGTATTTGTAGGTTTAGTTTCTCCTGAGGCCTCTCTCCTGAAATTGCAGATAGCTCCCTTCTGTCTTGTCTATGTCCTCATATGGCTTTCTTCTTCACACACATACTCCTGGTATCTCTTCCTCTTCTTAAAAGGACAATAATACTTTAGATTAGGGTCTTACCATTTAACCTTAATTACCTCCTTTAAGGCGCTATTGCCAAATCCAGTCGTGATTGGGGTGAGAACCTCAATCTATGAATTTTCAGAGGACACAATTCAGTCTATAAGTAACTGCCCATATCTTGTGTTTACTAGTACAGTGGTCAGACAGTTATGTCTCACCATTGTCTAGGCACATCCGTTCTTGAAAGAGAGAAGAGTTTTATAGACTACTCTGTAAACCACCAAAGCTGCCGGCCTGGTATAGCTGTTTGTGACTCTGAAACAATGTGCACAGTTCTCTCTATTATCACACTAAAGAAAAGCCATGTGGAGTGTTCAACTCTTTATGACACACTGTCATCACCATCCTTCAGTCTTCTAAAACAGTTGGTGTGTATTTCAGCCAATAACTCCTCTATTTGCTTTGATGGTTTTTTTTGCATACTCAGGAAGTTCCAAGTTGACTTTATAAACTTTTGTTAATCATTTATTATATGTACAATGGCAATCTGAAATTCTTCAAAGTTCTTGGAATTTGGATATACCAGCCCTGAGATTCCAGCTCTCACTTTTTATATTTAAAGTCACTTTATTATTGGGATTTTAAAAATTATTTATTTGCTTAAGAAAATGCTGGATAGATAAATAACTATTTTCAAACTTCCTGCATTATTTAACCCACTCTTATTTCATTTTCACTTTTTTTTTTCAGAGTATATTTTAAACTTTTTTCAAGAAAAGGCCATGTCTTCTTTGATATTCCCCACAACACTTGGCAAGATTCTATAAAGTGATATTGAAATCATTACTGGAAATGTTTGTACAGAATTAGAATCCTTGGTTATGTTAAATTTAATACTCCAACTACTCCAATTACAAATACAGTTGAATTAAATACAAGAACTGAAGATTTCTTATGTAATAATATTTCAAAGAAATGTTCTATTAGTTGGTTTGATAGAAAAAAAAAACACAAACAGAAGTCTCTGGTGTTTATAAAGCAATCACAAAATTTACTCATCCTCTTGATTCTGTGGTGTGGCTTGAAAGGGATTATTATTTCCAACTAACAAAAGATGTAACTAAGTCTCTTAAGGAGGTAAATAGACTTCCCAATATAATACAGGAAGCAAAGGGGTAAAAGCTCAAATTCAAACAGGTTTTTCTGCCTCTAAATCTCCTGCTTTTGTCACTAAAATTTTAAAGATTTTATTTATTTATTTGTTAGAGAGAGAGAGAGAGAGCGCACAAGCACAAGCAGACAGAGTGGTAGGCAGAGGGAGACGGAGAATCAAGTTCCCTGCCCAGCAAGGAGCCCAATATGGGACTCGATCCCAGGATTCTGGGATCATGACCTGAGCTGAAGGCAGCCATTTAACCAACTGAGCCACCCAGGCATTCCATTACTAAAATTTTATACCCCAATGTTTTGCATAGCAGAAAAATAAAGGTTTCTTTAAACCTAGAGAAAGATGAGAAATTAGTATTTTTTGTTGGCTCATTAAATCACACCTCAAATACAAATTTATAGAGTGATATCTGATTTAGAAAGTTAGCATTTGGATGTATTTTGGGGAAGAGAAGAACTTATTAAATGGTAAATATAGTAACACAACTTTATAAATATATAAAAAAAGACATAGAAATGTAAAACTAGGAGAAACATTTGCACGAACTATATGAAAATAATATTATTTGGGGGAAATCTAAACGTCTGAGTCCTGTAGTTGTCTTGTGCCAAGAAAGCATTTATTTAACCTATAAAACTATTAAACATCTACTATGTCAGGTACTATTGTAGTTGTTGGGGCTGCGAAAGTGAACAACAACAACAAAAATCCCTGTTTAAGTAAATTTATATTCCAGTGGAGTTGGCATAAATAATGATTTTTAGGTAGTGAGAGCAAATAAAGAAAATAAAATGGGAAAGGCAAAAAATAGAGGGGGCACACTCATGGATATTCTTTTTCTGTTATTTGATAACTGCTTTAACAATTCCACTCTATTCAACAGATTTCTAGTTCTACCAGCCTACAAGAAATTCTTAAAAACAGTCTCTATTTTGACATGAAACATTGAAGAGTCCTCTTGAAATGGAAACAAGCTCAATAAAGAGGTAATTTAGAAACTCTACTTATTTTATTAAATTATTTAGCCAGTCATCTAGCAAAGCTCAGTTAAAATAAGATAGAAAGCCAGTAATTTCTGATGAGGAGGATGTGAAGAACACAAGAGAAAAGAAAATGACTCTGTTGGCATTAGCTGATAGTTCAGTACAAATGGAATTCAAGAACAAAGGGTATTGTCCTTCATTCCAGAGTCAGTGCTTATGAAATCTACCCTGCATGATGACAATGTAGCTCTGTTATGACATTCTCACATGCTCTTTTAATTTCTCTAATTGTGACAGTTTGTATTAAATGGCATGCCTGTTGATGTTTGTATCTAAACCTACCTTGTCATTGTCTGGAACACTATAATTTAGGAGAAAAAAATTCAGAGTAATTTGTTAGTTAGGCCACTTCATGTTTCATTATCAATGAATTGTTCCTCTGAAGTTCTACAGAGCACATAGTGAAGTATATAATAAGGGAAAAGTAAATTCTCTATAGGAAGTGTTATAAATCAGAATTATTTGTATTTTTGCCCAGAAATTTCTAGTTTGAAGAAGATGTTTAAAATCCTGAAGGAAATGGTGCATAAAATATTTTATGAATCTGGTCCTTACAGTGTAATCTAGCTCATGGGGAATAATTAAGGCATTAAATAGACTCAAGGTATTTGTTTGTCATTTTTATTGAAACAAAAGCAATTAAGACAATTTTAATGAAAGACTTACTTATATATACCTAATTACAAGTATTTCAAAGAAATAAAAGCTAAAAAAATGGAGTCCTTATAAAGCTAGTAATGATCTTTTTAAACCATAATCAAAGATTTTTAGAAGATTCAGCAAAAGAACTTTCAAAAGTGACAGCTCTAACTCCTAATTTGGCAGGAAAGGAAAAAAAAAAGAACAATTTACTCCCACAAACAGCTCCAGTGAATAAATAATTCAATAGAATGTAAATAAAATTTTTTGAACAACTAAATTTTTTCTAAGAAAAAGGATGCAAACTAGCAAACAAATTAGTTTACCTACTTTAAAAATGGTAGATCATCTGAAATTGTCTGTAAAGTTTTCAATCAATTTTACATTTTTCTACATCATCACATGCAAGAATACAAAATTTAGACAAAGGAGTATTATGGTACAAATGTAACTAAAAGTCAAAGAACTTGCTAGAAATTAGAAATTATGTATATTTCATTAAATCTTATGGGACCAATATTTATGAACAGTGTAAAAAATACACTAAATAAATCTGAAATGTAAAGTCTCAAAGTCAGAATAGCAGAATAGCATGACTGTGATAGTCTATAGCATAATTGAACAAAAAATCACAAATAAAGAGTCAAAAACCTTGTCTTCTTACTTCCTAGCAATACTAGGAAAACACTGAAAAGAGAACTGAAGAGCAATTACAATGTTGACTATGAACCTAAGGAAAAAAATCAAATAAATGTATTTCTCTGTGTTAAGTACATTTCTTATTTTCATTTCAATGAAAACAAATCACTTTGGTGGGTAGAAACACAGTTCAAATAAACACTGAATGTAATTGGATGAAAAAGATTTTAGAAATTTAGAGGTTTTGTATCCTCTCAATTCTGTAAGTGGAAGAATCACAGTACAATATATCTAGCTCTAGTCTTAAGAGAATTTGTTATAGTCACACTAGAAATAAATGCCTCTTGTTTCATGTGAATGTTCGCAATGTCTTTGCATTTTATAAGTATAAATACATTGTTAGGACTTGGGTTGGGGAAATTATCGTAACAGGATTTAAATTGTTAAGATATGGGTTTCAATATAACCTTATTTCAGAGCAGAATACACTAAGAACTTTACCATTTGCATTTTTTACATATAATTCAAACTATATTTCTGAATATATATGAAAGGAAGAAGAGTAAAATCAAACCAATAAAAACACTCAAAACCGACTGGAAGCAAACACATGCTCTGAAGATTTGGGGGTATGCAATGTGTTTAGTTTGAAAAAATAATCAGGGACAGAAAAGTAAATAACTGAAGTTTGGATGTATCATTTAGAGAATTACCTGTGAGTCTTTAGAAAATAATAAGTTCATAGCTGATAAATATGACAGAGAAAATAGTAAGAGAAAGTAGGTATGAAGTAAAAACTTTAAAAGAGATTGACACATAAAAATGTAGACTGGAGAGAAATCCTCCATTAATAGGATAAGTCAAGGGGCTCCTGTGTGGCTCAGTGGGTTAAGCCTCTGCCTTCGGCTCTGGTCATGATCTCAGGGTCCTGGAATCGAGCCTCGCATCAGGCTCTTTGCTCAGAGGGGATATGCTTCCCTTCCTCTCTCTCTCTGCCTGCCTTTCTGCCTAGTTGTGAGCTCTGTCAAATAAATAAAATCTTAAAAAAAAAAAAAGAATAAGTCAAAGTGTGGAAAATATGGAAATGTTAAAATTGTTGTCAAAAATATGTATATATATATATATGTATATATATAAGTCTGTCTATCTCCTTATTTATCATCACCATCATCATCTACCTTCTTCTCATCTCATCTTAACATGTAATTATATAATTTATAGTGGAAAAAAAGATCATTCACTCAGACATTCATTCATATTCAGAATATAGGGAATAGCTTTGTTCAGATTCAAATAGAATCTGAATAATTCAAAATTATTCTGTACTATGAAAAATGGTATTTATAAATATAAAATCACATTTCATTGTGGATATATGAATGCTGAATAAATCCTTCCAAATACAGTATCCTCCTCTTGTGAATATTTTTGTAATTACCATTGTTGTACAGTAATTTTTAGATGAGTAAACACAAGTTTTTGTTTTAAATAAAATGAACACCTTTGCAAAATGATGGCCTTACTTACTTTGAACTATTTCCCATTTGAAGTGAAGTGATTAAAGAGCAGAAACACAAGTAAGTTTGAAAGTCAATGGATATAGGATAAGTTCCTTGTCCCATCTACTTATTTGAACGAAAGACATCACATTAAAGAGAAAAATAGGGGCATTATAAAGCAAATATCCCCTTAGAAAAATGTGTGGGAGGGACAGATTTCTCTGTTTATCTTATAGTAAAGATATATATAGTATAGTTGTATAATTGTATGGGTTGAGATGTGATTGGCTGTGGTGTATGAACTTCTGACATCATGAGCACCCATGTGAAGATTCACCATCACCTTCTCTAGTTCACCACTCACCTTCCTAGCTAGGCTCCGAAGTCCATGTATAGAAGAGAATATTCCCCATCCTCCATACACTTGAGACAACTCTATAAAGAAATCATGTCTAAGCCAGGTGCCCTGAAAGATCCACCTTACCATACTCTGAGCCTTAAAGAACAGAAAAAAGGAATGCAGGAAATATGTTTTTGAGGGTTCAAAGGAAAATAAAATAATCTCCAGGCTTATGGTACTTGATATCCTAAAGCTATGTACTTGAAACTACTCGAGATATCCCTTATTTTGCTTGTTTTGATAATAGTCATGGTTACATATTCTATTAATTTTTACTATATAATGGAACTTGAAAATATAATGCTAATTTAAATAATCACAATAAAGAAATAATAAACATTGAAGCTTAAAAGTAAGCATTAAAACAGTAAAAGTTTACATTTTCACTCAGAAAAGTGACAAGAGGCAGTAGAGAAATCAACAAAGCAGATATTTTCAGTGTATTGCAGTGATTCCCCTAACTTTGACAAATAGATTCAGCTCACATGATGGCTCCCTCTGAGTCTTGCTTTAATTTACACTGAGACCTTGACCTTGACTGGCTTACTTGGGTTTTCTTGTTTCATAGTTTTCTCAATAAGTTAAAAAGAAAAGAATAAATGGAAAAGGGATTACTAAGCCTTATCACTATATAACATTATGGAGGGCATTAAGAAATACAGTTAGAACTCATCATGCCTCCTACAAAAAGCTCCATGCATATAAAGACTTAGTATTTCTTCTCCTTCTTCCTCTCCTTCTCCTTCTCCTTCTCCTCCTCCTCCTCCTCCTCCTCCTTCTTCTTCTTCCTCCTTTCTTTTCTTTTCTTTTTTTTTTTTTCCCCAAATCTGTGACATTTTTCTCTTGTTGTTGTTTTGGGACACTTCTGAGTGTAGAACTCCATGATTGGTAATTTGTGTGGTATATGTGTGATTTCTGGAACCACTATACTTCCCATTTGTAAGTCAATATAAGAAAATGTGACCTTCAGATCTTCAGAGATGAAAAGAAACAGCCTTAAAGTTAATTCATTGTGTCACTTAACCTCTCTCCCCTTCAGGTGGAAAAATATATTGAGTCTTCTATTTTAGTGAGTTTAAATATGTTACAAATAAAGGGCATTTTGCATAACATATTAAATATATTTCCAATTGAAATTTAATGCTGGTAAATTCTGTTTAACAATGTATGCTTCAAAAACAAAGAAGATTCTTCTGATAAAGAATAGGCTGAAGATATATAATTGCTTATATATACACACAAATGTGAATAAATACGTATCATGAGATGGTCTTTGGAATAAAAGTCTTATCATAGCAAGCCATAACCAGCCATGATACTTAATCCTCAGCTGTTTAAAAGTACCTCAAAGATGGAACAGTAGTGTTAACTTTGACAAAATCATATATAAAGGAAAAGGTAACACTGAGCATAGAGGTTATTTATTTTCAGTTTCTTTCTTTTTCAGTGTTTATCACTGAAATTGCTATAGTATGTGATCTTCATTAGATATATCAGCATTAGCAATCTGGATAAATACATTGAAAAATTAGTTAGGTACCATGGAAGATGTGATAATACAATAGGCAGGTAGTGGAATACTATCAGAAATTAACATTATGCCAATGTATAAAGGTAATAGTCAAAATAAAAATTTTTAAAAACCTAGAATGATCATTGCCTAAATAATTACGTATCAGTATTTTTATATAGAATTCTTAACTTGAATAAGATACTATGAAAATAATATTTGAAGTACTTTAAAAAGTATATATTGTATATATAAGCATATTATTTTAAAGGTATAATGATGCATATAATATATGCATATTATTTTAAAGGTATAATGATGAAAATGATTATATACTGAGCATTATTGTCCTAAGGTGATACATTTAGATACATTGTCTCCCTCTATAATTAACATAAATCATTTGGCTAATTTTTACTTTCTCTTTTATCTACAAAATACTGAGGTCAAAGAAATGTTATTTTCCCAAGACCATACAGCAAATAAAAATTACACCAGAATTTAAAATTAGATCTACTTGTTATAGACATTCTCTTTCCACTAGCTCACACTGTCTATAAACACATTTTTAATTTATATGAATTCTTTTCAATAAATTGGAAATACATATGGGTAATTATAAGCTTCAGTGGTTATCTTAAAAATAAAGTGCAGCCTGGTTTTAATTTTATAAATGCCCCAGTATATTACTGGACATGTATTCTGATTTTGTTCAGATATGCTATCTACATGATAGGCACAGATAGTCCAACTTCATGAGATGATAAAAGTCATAATTTATATGAGTCATAACAGGGAGAATTGCCCATCTCTACACACAGTAATTACCTATCAAGATATTTTCCAATCACATCCCTGCAAATCCTTAGCTCCAAAATATACATATTTTTATCTCCTCTTGGTCCACTTAAAGATACATTTATATATGAATATATTTGAAATATATTAGAATATATGTAGTATATTCTAATAACTCATGGAATAACTCAGAAATAAATATTTTCAGAATTCAAAACAGAGCGCAGATAAAGTTTATTCATATACAAAGGTCAGTAGTGTAGATTGTTTCACTGAAAAAAAGCAAAATCAGGCTTAAACGGTTTAATCACAGATGATCTGTGGAAATAAGTCTTGTTTTGTTCTGTTTGTTTTATTTTTCCTCTGAGTAAACTGACTGGTTGCAAATCATCATGGAGAAAAGTTTGCCATTAAAGTAAGTGAAGGCAATTTCAGGTTGTGTTTCCTAAGAAAGCATAAATTTCAGCTATGAAATAAACATAACATGCTCTTCAACTGGAAAAATGGCAGCTATTGTCATTTCATGGTCCCTTCTATTTAGTTAATCTGGGTCTGCACCTAGACCCTTGTTATGATTTTCCAAGATATGCATTTTTGAGTAGTAATAAAAAATCTAACCTGTTCCTACAACTTTCTCTCCTCTACTCTTTACATAGCCAAATGGATTTTTAAAAGATTTCCTGAATTAAGATGCCCAGAATAATTGCCTAATTAAAGACATATATAAGATAGCTCTATGGAGAAATTATAAACCACATTGCTAGTGAACCTTTTATTGGCCCTAATTGATGTTGCCTTATATCCAATACTACTCTCACCCTGAATGGGTCCTATAGAATAGCTCCTTTTTAATATTTTCCTGCATATTGCTTCTTTTTTTTTTTCAAATGAAATTTCCTTTAAGCAAACCCTTTGACTTCTTTAAGACTTTTTTTTTTAGAAGTTTTACGTTCATAGCAAAATGAAAGGAGGTAGAGCAATTTCCATATGTCCTCTATGCCCATAAACACATGGCTTTCCCCATTATCATCACCCCTCACCAGAGTAGGACATTTACTACAACTGATGAGCCTACTTTGACACATTATAATCATCCAAAGTCCATAGTTTTCATTTATCACAGTTCAATTTTTATACTGTACATTCTATGGGTTTGCACAAATGTATAATGGCATGTCTCCAACATTTTGTAGCATTCAGTATTTTTACTGCTTAAAAATTCTCTGTGTTTCATCTATTTATCTCTCCCCATCTCAACCCCTGAACACCATTAATCTTTTTACTGTCTCCATAATTTTGCCGTTTACAGAACATCATATTTGGAATCACAAAGTACATAATGTTTTCAGATTGCTTGCATTTAGTAATATGCATTAAGGATTCTCCCATGTCTTTTTATGACTTGATAGTTTATTAATCTTAATGCTGATTAAAATTCTATCATCTGTATATAGCACAGTCCATTTATCTACTCACCTATTGAAAGACATATTCATTCCTTCCATGTTTTGGTAATTAAACATCCATGTGCAGGTTTTTGTGTGGACATAATTTTCAGATCTCTCAAGTAAATACCAAGGAGCACAATTGCTGGAACTTATATAGTAAGAGTATCATTATTTTTGTTAGAAACTGCCAAACTGTCTTCTGAAGTGGCTGTCCCATTTTGCATTCCTAACAATGACCAGTGGGAGTTTCTGCTATACCATTCTCATAAGCTTTTGGTGTTGTCAGTGTTCCTAATTATGGATATTCTTATATGTGTATAAAGGTCTCTCATTGTTGTTTAAGTTTACTTTTTCCTAATGATATATGGTGTGGTGCAAATTTTTCCATGCTTGCCATCTATGTATCTTTTTTGGTAAGATTCTTGTTAAGGTCTTTGGCTCATATTTTAATTGGGTTGTTTTCTTATTGATGAATATTAAGAGTTATTTGTATATTTTGGAGAATAGTCTTAATCAGAAGTGCCTTTTGCAAACAGTTTCTCCCAGTCAGTGGCTTGTCTTCTCATTCTCTTAAGTGTCTGCCACAGAGCAGAAATTTTTAATTTTAATGAAGTCTAGCTTATCAGTTATTTCTTTCATAGATCATGCCTTTGGTGTTGTATCTAAAAAGTCATCACCATATCCAAGGTCATCTTGGTTTTGTTCAATATTGTTTTCTAGGAGTTTCACAGTTTTGCATGTAGATTTGTGGCCCATTTTCGAGTTAATTTTTGTGAAGTGTATAAGGTCTGTGTCTAGACTCTGTTGCATGGTATGTTCACTTTTTCCAGCACCATTTGTTGAGGAGACTAACTTTGCCCCAGCATTGCCTTTGCTCCTTTGTCAAAGATCAGTTGACTATATTTATGAGAGTCTATTTCTGGACCCTCTATTTTATTCCATTGGCCTATTTGCCATTTTTCATGTGTGCCATTACTAAACTCTCTTTATTACTATAACTTTATAGTAAATCTTGTAGTAGAGTAGTATCAGTCCTTCAACTTTTTTCTCTTTCAGTATTGTTTTTACTATTCTGGGTCTATTTGCTCTTCACATAAACTTTAGAATCAGTTTGTGATATCCACAAGCCTCTTGCTTTTTTTAATAACCAAACCCAGAAAATTGCATATACTCTCAATATAGCCTTTCAGCTATTTTTATAAGCTTATACAAAACAATGTTCAAGCTGAGTCTTGTGCTATGTTCTAAATACAACTGATAGAACACAAGAATAGCATGTAATTTTTAAAACACCAGATGTCAACAAAGGAGAATGTTACGGCTCTAGGAGAGACTATATGCCACATTATTACACACAAACCATTGTGTTTTAATGACCATACTAATCAGTGATTAAGAAGTGATTAAATATGTTACTTCCTAGTATCATGAGATCTTCCTACCATTAGAGATTGTTATCTTAAGTTCCTGGGTCTGTTTTCTACTATCCAATTAACTGGGTCTCTTTGGAGCAGAACCATAATCCAAAATTAGAATTTTGCAATACTTTTCATCAGATTAAAAAAAAGCACAATTGGGAAACCTAGGGCAAAATACATTACCCTGAGTTGTACCTGCATTAACACTAGATATGCCAGAGGATGTTTGGCAAATCCTGTTAAAGCAAGCCTGAGGGGACTTTTGCCATATACCATGTGGCAATATTTTACTTAGCTCTAAACATATGGAACTTTCTAACTCACATGTGGAAAATATGGTCCAGACTATTTCAGTTATCATAGGATAATATATAAAAGTTGTAAGGGAAGAAAAGGTAAATTTTCTGTATATTTTAACTGTGTCATGATATTTTTACAAGCTTGTTATTTTGTAATAATTCAATCAGAGAATAGAGAAGGCTTACTTCTTTGTATCCAAATAATAAAGGAAACTTTGTTATTAAATTTCACTGCCATCAATTCTTAGGTATAAATAAGGCAAGTGAGTCATTCTAAACATAAGGAAGCACTGAAGAGCTACTGTTTACAGAACTTGACCACAGATTAACATATTTTATCAATGGCTTGTGGAATGAGGAGAAGAGTCTGCAGTATTTCTCAGACTCATGAAGCAGTTCAAGAAAAGAAAGATCCTAGTAAAGAGTTAATTAAATCTGTTATTCTCATGAATAGAAAATAAGATAGCATTGGAGGAAAAAACCTTCTAACCGATACCTGTCACTTAAGATTTGCAATATGCTTGTTCATTGACTTATAAAGTGAATCTACAAATTATTTTATGAATTGAAAAATAAAAGGGATCAAAGGATCCCTTGACATTTAACCCCAAATTCCCTAAATATTTGGGTAAGTAGACTCAGTGTTTCCTTTAAGTACTTCTAAATAATCTAGAGGACTCAGGAAATGAGGAAAATTTTCAACATATCAGTTACATTATTCTGAAGACATCTGTTGAACACCTTCAATATAAATGGTACAATGAGCATAAATTGCTGTAAAAATCAAACTCCTGTCTTTCATAGCGCTACATTCTGGTAAAGTATATTTTGCTATGGAAGAAACCACATTTTCCCTCAACTGAACTTACTATTTACTTGCTATATATTTTGCTTTTTTTTTTCTTAAAAAAATAAAAGGTAAAATATTTTCCACCAAGGCAAAATAGGAAGATGACCGAGTAAGCAGGAAATCAAGGAGATGGTCACGTGAGTTAATTTGTAGGGGAAACTATATATATATATATATATATATATATATATATATATATATATATGGGTGCAAAAGCAGTATTTTTAAGGAAAGATAAGGCAACAGAAAATCGGAAAATACATAATAGAAAATAGAAGAAAATTCTCACTGATGCTTAAGTATATGCTTGCATTTCTGCTAAAAGCCCCCAAGAATTCTGTAGACCATTTTTTAAAAAATTTATACTATTTTAGAATATTTAGTTCAGAACTTTCAGTTCTCAAAAAGAAATCAAATCTAATAAACTTTGTGTCCTTTGCAAGTGCTTTGATAAATTCTTCCCTATGATCTCCCAGTGTATCTATATTTAGAATGTTAAAGAATATTTTTTGAGAGAAGGCAAAAAAATCACATTGAAACTGCAGAAAAGCTTCCCAAAATGAGAGTCCAGAGTTAAAGATTGACTCATCCTGACTCAAGAAAACCATCTACATTGCTAGATTACAATAAAACTCACCTGCAGATCAGAAATATATACAATAAGCTTCAGTATTGGTCTAAAATTTTACCTCAATAAAATTGTGTCATGATGCCAAAATGCTAACCAATGGATCCTCCCAGATTTCTATTCATTTTATCTGCTATTACCTATTCTATTTACTTAAATAGTTCTGTAATAGATAGTAGTTTAAAATTTAACATGCGACTAGAAATCAATCACATTCTAAAAGTCAATAAAATCTTCTATTATAATATGATTTTTCATTAATTATACTAGGTGGAATAAATTAGAAGCTGAAACACTAATTTTTTTACAGTTACAAATTGTGAATTTGTTGCACATACCAAAAATTATAGACCTTCCCCAGCTCAAATCTATGTTTGTCTTATTAGGTGGCTTGATTCAGTTTCTGGTTGGGAAAGATTTCAACAGGTTTAATATGACACATATATTGTTGAAAAGTTGGAACTACTGAAAAGTGCCTATTCCTGGGGTGCCTGGGTGGCTACTGAGAACAATCAGTAGGTTAAGCCTCTGCCTTTGGCTCATGTCCTGATCTCAGGGTCCTGGGATCAAGGCCCGCAATGGGCTCTCTGCTCAGTGGGTAGCCTGCTTCCCCCTCTCTCTCTGCCTGGCTCTCTGCCTACTTGTGATTTCTCTCTCTCTCTGTCAAATAAATAAATAAAATCTTTTTTAAAAAAGGTGCCTACTCCCTCTAACATCTATCAGTTTTCAACAATTTAAGTTGGTAATACAATAGATGTATAAAGATTATGTTTCATATTGAGAAAGAGGCAAATAAAACAAAGAATGATTTTTTTTTAATTGGCACTTTTGTCCCAAAAGCAATCTTTACAGTGTATCATGTATTGGAAGAGTTATGTGAAAATTTGGATTTTCACATGTGGCTAGAATGATTCAAATTACACACATTGTAGCTGGCCAGTGGAGAAGTTATACCAAATTCACAAATTTTGTTCAACTATATTACTTTCTAAGTACAATGAACCACAAAGTGAAGACCTGTAATCTCTCTTTCTCTCTCTTTTTTTGAGGAACAGTTGTCATTGAAATAGGGAAAGATGAAGTAGCTAATTAACTTGTAAAAAGGCTTTTCAATCCATGCCTAGTGAAAAATGTTTACAGTATTCTGATTTATAATGTTTTCCTACTCTTTGAAAAATGAAATAGAAAGTTTAACTGTGATATTGAGTTTGAGTTAGTCTGACTTTGATACTGAGTTTGTGTATTTCTTTGTGACATTTCATCATACATTGGATGATAGCTTTTTATGAGCAGTTCTTCTCAAGTCAACTCAACTCATCACTTCTTTATTTTTATTTGAAACTCTATCTCAGCTAAATAAAATGAAAACACTCTGTCATGCTAGCTCCTCTCTGTTTTCCTCTTTCTATGTTTAAAGAAGCAGACATGTTTTGTTTTGCTTTAATTTATTTTGACAATTCTTCCTGTAATTGTTGAAAACAAATACTCCTATAACTAAATAATGCTGTATAAAGTCGTGTGAGTTTCTTATGATTTGTAGAGCTTTCTTTTCTCTTTTGTTTGATGTCATGCCATAGGAATTTTTTTTTAAAGCAAAAATTAACACTAGTAGATGCCTTGGAGATCTTCTGTTTAAATGCCACTTTTTTTTTTTCCTCCATAAAGGAATCTAAAGATATGGGTTGTGATTTAAATGGACAGACTGAAGCTTGACCTCAGTATCCCAAGTATAATGCTCTCTTCAACTTTAGTTAGTTGTGATACTAAACACTAATAAGGTGGCAAGGACATCTCTCTTTCCTAAAATATTCCCTTTAACTGAATAGTTAGTCTCAACATGGAAATATACATGGATGCCTAAAATATGCTGAGACATTTTCCTACATAAGTGTATAAAATTTCCCCCCTTGACACAATGATAAATTGCATTTTTTCTTCCTTTCCCTGTTTTAAAACTGCCTTTGTTATGATTATTGCTATCTCACCATTCTATAACCCTGACTATTTCACTTGGCTGACTCCTTTCTTGTATTTGTATTAATGGTATTTATTTTTAACATTTTTTTAACCCAGAAGGAAAAATATTATTGTCCTCAATCAGTACATCAGAATACCTACAAAAATGAGGTCTTTGAAGAGACTTTATTTCTACAGATTTCTCTTAGCTTTAATGTCAAATATAGTAAGTGAAGATTTTTCTTTTCAGTATTTTTAAAAACTACTTTAGCTCATCTTAAAGAAAAAGTCTTTATGTTCCAATAGAATTCTCTTGTCTTCATTTACTCATCATTAGACCAAGTGCTGGAAGGAAATCCTTTGTGATTTATTCATTTTGAAATCATCTTTTATTAATTAAGGTGGAAGTACATTTACAACAATCACTGGTAAACGATGTGAAAAAATATTTAGCCTACTCTTCTTGATTATAATATATTTGTTGAAGACTTTTCATGGTTTTCAAATTGGCATTTAGAAACTGCACTTGGTTTAAGTGCTGAATATTTTGCTTAATATAACAAAACAAAAGGTAACCTTGTGTCTTCCCTCATCTCCATTTTCAATATGTTTTCTAAGTGCTGCTTGCCTACTCCTTGAGTATGACAAAGGAGAGAATATGCATTTCCCTGAAATACATACAGAACATTAGGAAACCTTGAGTTTCAACTTAGGTAATTAGTAACCCAACTAAATGGCCCACTAAAGGCTCACTGTATAATTGTACTGCTTTGTTGATGTGAGTCCAATCTAATCTCATTTATTTTTATTTTGCTATACCCAAATTCATACTTGCTAGCATTCAAAGGTAGCAAGCAACCTACTTGATTTAAGCCTTTTTATCATCCTAACATGTTGCCTCAGTGGAGGGAGAATGGAATATTGGACTATGAGCAGAGATCTGACAGAACACTTGAAATGCCAAGCAGAATTGCCTTGGTTGTTTGACTTCTTTCTAATAAACAAGTAACCTATTATTATGACTATTCAGTTGGGGTAGCTAGAGTTTTAAAGACAGTGTATTTACCTAAGATCATTATCATTAAATACCCATATAGGGTAACTGGCAGAATACTGTTGCTCTTACAAAACTTGTTGTTTGTATATGTATTATCTTAGGATCTTTTTGCTACCTATAGCACTCAGATTTTTCCATCTTACTGAAAGATTACACATACTATGAAACTGATCAATGCAGTTCCTATCAGAGTCAATAGAAATTATGTGGAGCTACTATTCTACGTTACTTTTTGAAAATGGCAAATTATAGTCAATAAGGAAAAAAATCATACATCTGCTCTGAAATTGATTTTATCCCTATTTGTCTGAAGAAACTAGTTATCTCAGTGGAGGCAATATTTGAAACCTGAAATGTGAAACCAAAAAAAAAAGTCTCAATCAAAAGTTGTCTATCTATCATTCTTTATCATGAAAATGAGACATGAATGGCTTAAGAGGATAATTATATCACACTGTTTTTGAACTAATCTTTTTAATATTTATAGTTAGTCATTAAAACCCAAACAATTCCTTATAAATATGTATTTCAAAAAAACAATGGCTTAACCCATATGTTGTAAAATCATAATTGTTTCCATCACTTTAATCCACTTGCTAAGGCTCTGTTAAAATTATTTAGACCAAGTCATTTCTTTTTCCTCTCTTAATATTCTTGAAACTATTCAAAAATTAATGATGATTTAACATATACATACGTCTTTCTTCAGAAAACATTTTTTTTTAAGATTTTATTTATTTATTTGACAGGCAGAGATTACAAGTAGGCAAGAGAGGCAGGCAGGGAGAGAGAGGAGGAAGCAGGCTCTCCGCGGAGCAGAGAGCCCAACATGGGGCTCGATCCCAGGACCCCGGGAGCATGACCTGAGCCGAAAGCAGAGGCTTTAACCCACTGAGCCACCCAGGCGCCCCTTCAGAAAACATTTAATGTATAAAAGACATATTTTTCCTATAAATCAAATAAATATTTATTATTGCTATTAATGAATCACTGAAGCTTTTGTGACCATACTTTTATGCTTTTGTGTCTTATAAGAAAGTAAAAAAGATATTACAAACCCATTTTATTGGCTTTGCTATGTATTATATCCAGTTGCATTCAGGTAATTTCCCAATAGTCTGCAGAGTAACCTGGGCCAAGTTGTTGGGTATACAGTGTTTTTTTTTTCCTATAACACCATTTTGTTTCATGGAGAGATAAATACAGAACCTTTTTCACTTTGGAATAAAAATAAATTGCTCACTGAATTTAGAAAATCATTTTCCAAATTCCTCTGTTCTTTTTTTCCCCTCTGTTTTTTAATTTATTATTTTCTTAAATTCAGATTCTATACACTGATGTTTCTATAAAAAGATGTTCCTTAGACAGGGTTATGAGAAATAAAAACATACTGGGTAATTAAATAATTTTATTTAGGCTTTTGCAATAGAGAGACTATTAATTAGAAAGATTTCAGTAAAGAGGAATAGGGTCTGGGCTTTCACAGAAGCAAATAAAATGAGGACGTTTGGATAGGAGTCTTAGGAGACCAGTGAGGAAGGATGAAGACAAGGTACAGGTAATAAGTTCCCATAATATGTGGGGAGTCTTTTGTAGTAAGCAGTTTCTCAGAACAAACGTCTAAGCTATTTCTCATCCATCCCTGAAATCAAGGTGACAAGACCATGCTATCTCTGAAGGCTTCTAGGAAGGAGTACTTTTGTCTCTTCCTAGCTCCCCATCGCTCCTTACAATCTATGACCTTCCTTAGCTCATAGACAATTCACTCCAGTCTCTGCCTCATTTTTCACATGACCTGTATGTATCTCTGTATATCCTCTCCTCTTTTTAAGGACACAGGTAATTGCATTTAAGGCCAAGCCCAGTTCAATATGACCTCCTCTAACTAATTATATTTGCAAAGACCTTTTTTTCCAAATAAAGTCACATTCTGAAGATCCAGGTGGACACCAACTTCTGGAGTCATTATTTAACCCACCGCAGATGGGACTATAGGTCATGAAGAAATAGTATTTGGTTACCAATTTACTCAAAATGACAATAAAAGATTTTAAAAGCAATCATAGGATGTTACAGGATAGTAAAGAACATTACCATTTTTGAAAATGAGAATTTTGTTTTCATAAATAATGGGGGACATGATAAAATTAGCATAAAGCTCAATAATTCAGATGACACAGGATCTTCTCTCCTACCCCATTGTTCCAAGTATCCTATTCTTGCTAAATAATGCTCTTTCAGACTTTCCTAGTTCAAACAGTTTTCCTTCTATTTTCATTTTAACTATTTAGTTAACAGTTCTGGTACCCTATTAAATCATATCTTTATATGAATTTATTTATAAATAAATGATGAGTCTTTCAGATTAGCACTATTCTTTTTCTTTTCCCCAAGATGGCATCTGGTTGTTTGAAGGGCTATTTTTGTACCTCATACCTGCAGAAGTCATGTGCTGTTCTCTGTGTCCTTGATGGTCTCTTCCTTAGAGTAAGTAGACCAGTCAGTTGCATCGTTGGTCACTGCTCTGAATATTACTGCCATTTCCACTGGTCTCAGGCTCTGCCTTTTCTTTCTAACCCCACATCTCTGCTAGTCCATTGTAGTCTGGTCACCTCCATGTTCTTTCACTGGGAGAAGCCAGAACTTCAGACTCCCCTATGTTCTGTGCTTGTTAGAGGACAGAGTGTTGACTCAGGCCCATCTATCACTTAGCCTATCGTTCTTATCTTCAAACATGATGGATAAACATCTATATCCCAGTCTACAAATATAGATTGAATCAGATAGACTTTTTCAAAGACCGTTCCATCTACTTACCACTCAGACTCCTCTAAAGCAAAGCGAAGACAACCATTCTAGAATACAACAAAAGATAAAATATATTTCCCTTCTGTCTTCTATTCTGAACTTTTCTGGTTACACACTCAGAATGACAAATGTTTTGCACAAGTTTGCCATTTTGCTTGTCATTCCACCCCCCCACCCAAGGGGTTAGATATCTTTTACTGCTTATCTATATCAACTCTTATCTCCTTTCTATCTAAAAGTCATCTATTCTATTTTTTTCAAGTAAAGCATATCACCTCTCTTTTTAATCCCATTTTCTTCTTATACTTTGTTAATGAAATAACTGCTTTTTCTATTCTGGATCTTCAATTCCCCCTCCTTTTTTTTTCTCGATAGCATATATATTGTTCAGATTTCCCAATCATAAGAAAAGATATCTACCTCATACTCTATAACACATACTTTATGTAAAATAGTTATCTCTAAGTTGAACTGGGAAAAGTCTATGCTTCTCTTTGGGGACATTTGGAAGTCTAGTACTGACTGTTGGCCAATATAAAAATAATTAGGTAGTTAGGTAATAATCTGTAATCTGCTGTTTAAAATTGAGAACTTCCCTGGCGAACCTCAGAGTCAGTTTTCTTTACAATTTTGGGGGATGTATAGATTTACAATTTATTCCTGTTTTAACTGATTACACAGTCTGGCTTAGCTACCTAATCAGTGGGGGATAAAAGACACTACTGGAAATTTTTGTGTAATGTCTCCTTAAACCAAGATGACTTGTATGTATTTTGGTGATGCATAATTTAGAGACAAGCATTTTCTGTGCAATTGTAAAAGGGTCCTTCCTAGGTAGCTACACCCAGATCTCAAGGCCATGATTCTCACTTGTTCCTCTTAACATACCATATCCTTGTCTTGATTAAAGCTTCATTTAAATATGCCTTATAGAGTCTTATGAGTTCTTTTAATTATCTGGACGGGTATAATCATTGCACCCTTTAACAAAGGTCTCATTTTCAAACTGTAGACACAATATTCCACAAAAAGCAACAGTGATAAGCGTAAAACCAAGCCAGTCCAATCTGATTTTTTTTTTTTTTTTATTTATCTGACAGACGGAGATTACAAGTAGGCAGAGAGGCAGACAGAGAGAAAGGGGGAAGCAGGCTCCCTGCAGGGAGCCTGATGCGGGGCTTGATCCCAGGACTCTGGGATCATGACCTGAGCTCAAGGCAGAGGCTTTAACCCACTGAGCCACCCAGGTGCCCCCAGTCCAATCTGATTTTTAAGGACATGCTAAGAGAAAGAAAAGCTCCCTCTTTCTCTGGGATTGTAAATAGAAATGATGTATTTCTAGACTTTTTGCTCCAATACTGTCATTTTTACCATTCTGATGGAATTCATTTGCATCGAGGCAAAAGGTGATTAGGACAATACACAAGGAAATGATAAATTCTGAGGGAAACAGATAATAAGAAAAAAAGACAGAAATAGAGAAAGGTCTAAAAAGAACCCTGAAGTCCTAAAGTAAGCTCTACTACTGGATTCCAGTTATTTGAGCAATAAATTCCCATTTATGTTTAAGCAGTATGAGTGGTGTTTCTGTCACATTTAACCAAAACAACTTTGACTAATATATTATTTAAGGACAAAAGGCATGTTTTATTCATATGTTTGTCTCCATTTTAGCATAATTCCTGGCATATTCTAGATAAGCTTCTAAGTAAATTTTAAATCAAAGAATTAAACAAATAAATATCCTTAAGACCATCTTAGGCAAATACTTTTAGATGTCCCCATGAAATGGCAGGCTGAATTCAGCCTGAAAGTCTCCATTAAAACATATGTAAACTTGTTGTATTAAATTTAAAGCAATTTGAAATATGTATAGTAGAAATATCTTAATTTTGTAATATAATGTATAAGTACTACCCTTGAAATATAATATACAGGGATTATTATTTCTTCTTTCTCATTTATATTAATTTATAGAACTAATATTTTTAATAATTCCAGAAGAAATTTTAGTGAGGACTCTTGAGTTACTAGTCATTTCTTTGTGATACAATGTCTTCTGATCAGTGATAAATATGTCTCCAAAAATACTAACAATACCAAAGGCTGACAAGGATGTGGGGCAACAGGAGCTTTCATTCATTGCTGGTGGGAATTGTAAAATGGTACAGCCATTTTGAAAGACAGTTTGAAAGTTTCTTACATAATTCAGTATCCTCTTACCATAAAATCCAGCAATTGTACTCCTTGGTATTTACCCACATGAACTAAAACATATATCCTTATATCCATACAAAAAGTTGAATGGATATAAGTACAAGAATATTTATACTTTAATATTTATAGCAGGTTTAATCATAATTTCCAAAACTTAGAAGAAGTAATGGAGATGTCCTTTGGTAGGTGAATAAGCTGTACTATATGCAAACATTGGAATATTATTCAGCACTAATATGAAATAAGCTATCAAGCCATGAAAGACATGAAATAAAATTAAATACATATTATTAACTAAAAGAAGTGTATCTAAAGTGTTACATTCTGGGGCGCCTGGGTGGCTCAGTGGGTTAAGCCTCTGCCTTCAGCTCAGGTCATGATCTCAGGTCCTGGGATTGAGCCCCGCATTGGGTTCTCTGCTGAGCAGAGAGCCTGCTTCCCCCTCTCTCTCTCTGCCTGCCTCTCTACCTACTTGTGATCTCTGTCAAATAAATAAATAAAATCTTTTAAAAATTTTAAAATAAATAAATAAAGTGTTACATACGATTCTAATTATGTGACATTCTGGAGAAGGAAAAACTATGGCAATGAAAGGATTAGTTGTTGCTAAGGGTTGGGAAGAGAAAGGGATAAATTGGCAGGACACAGAGCATTTTTAGGGCAACAAAACTACACTGTATGCTACTATAATGGTGACCGTATGTCATTATACATTTGTCAAAACTCATAGAATGCACAAAACTAAGAACACTAATGCAAATTATGGAACCTGATGTGTTAAACAGTTTCACTGATGTAGTAAATGTACCATTCTAGTGTGGGATGTTGGTAGTGAGGGATGTTGTGTATATGTGGGAGTGGGTCATTTATGGGAACTGTCTGTACACTTCACTCAATTTTGCTAAAAATGTTATAATTATAAAATCTATGAAAAATTATTTAAAAATAATTATTCTGTCCATTCCTATAAAATCCTTAAAAACTTAAACTTTATTTCAAGGTGAAACTTTTCTACTACCCTAAACCAGACTTGTTAAGTCTTACTGTGTATAGTGAGGTGGTGGTGTGTGAGGTTTGATTTTTTTTTTTTCTTTCCACTTTTCATATCCATATGCTTATTTCTCAGTTTTCCAACCTCTATTTCATATCTCTCCAGGATAAAAAAGGTCTCAGGAGGATAAAACTTTCATAGGAGCAGGGACAGAGAGATGGCAAAAAGTTCCAACTTGTTTAAAATTGCAATGGTACAGTACCATAATCACTAGATGTGATTGTTTTTTCAAAGCTAGATGAATAATCATACTTGTTTGTGATTTTCTCTATTGCTGGGATCTCTCATTTGGTGTTCCATTGTCTATTATGGCTGGTAGCTTGTTCTTGTTTTACGTACTAAGCTTCTCATCTAAGTTAGATGAGGCTTCTTTTTGCTGAGGTTCGTTTTTCTCTGAAGCTGCACTCTTGAAGAACTGAGGGATACACACACAGCCTCTGTTGTGTGTAGAATCCTCAACTCTGAGCATGAAGATTTCTCTGCCCTGTTGTGTTGTCAGACATGAATTCAACCCCAGTCCTAAATTGCAGAGGGCAATTTTGAAACATCCCGATTTTTCTCCGTATGGCTTCTTGCTCTTGATTTGAATATAAGAAAAGCAAACCCATGCCCACAACAAAATTTAGCTCTTGCTAAAACTCCACTTAAAACACAAAACAAAAATTTTCAAGTTCCCCACAATTTATACACTTGATATTGGCAAGGAGATTTAAACATGACATTAGGTTTTTATCATTTCTTTTGGCATGTACTGCTGGTGCCATCAAAATTTACTTTGTCCTTAGTTTGTTTTGTTTTGTTTTGTTTTTAAGGTTTTATTTATTTGACACAGAGAGAGACAGAGAGAGAGGGAACACAAACAGGAGAAGTGGGAAAGGGAGAAGCAGAATCCCCACTTAGCAGAGGGCCTGATGAGGGGGTCATGACCAGAGCCACCCAGGGACCTCTTTGTTTAAATGGAAAATTCTACCTGAATATGGTGTTAGTATGCTAGGAAAAATAACTACATAAAAATCCTGGTTCACAAAGTCCAGATTCTAGGGAAAAGAGAGCATGGATTTAAATCCCAGCTCTGCCACTTTTATGAGATTTGTGACCTTCACAAATAGTTTTAAAATTCTAGCCTTCAGTTTTTTATTCCTAAAGGTGAAGATAAAACAGCACATAACCTCACAGGATATTGGTAAAATAAGCAATTTGATCCACTTAAAGAAAGAGGGTATCTGTAACATGGTAAATCTCAATTAATATTAACTAAATAATCATGTACTGTCACTAAAACTCCCCTTCTGTATCAATATGTAATGTCACCAAGTATCATTAATTTGAATATTACTGAAAACATTATGAAGGAAAACTAAAAGAACATCATCTTGTTCAAACCAATATTTTGATGTAATAATATATTTTCTATTCTACTCTCTATTTCTCTATCTTCTTGTTTTTAATTTCCTTTTTTGGTCTCTTCATTTTCCTTACTTTCATTTCTCCTCTTTCCCTCCTCTTCCTTGCATATAAACCTTATATTGATACGAAAGTCAGTAAACATTCAGCTGTTAAAAGTTATCAACAAGTACTTATATCTTAAATATTTTGTGAAAATATTTATTTTCAATGAATTGAAAATGTCAGTGAATTTTGTGTCTTGCCCGAGAACCCAACTGTTTACAATGTAGACTCATCAGCTATGGAGAAGGAAAAGCTACCACAATTTAATCTCTGTTAGAAGATCCATAAATGTAGATCCTCATATAACAAAGATTGTCCCTCTATTTCATAAAGAATGTAACATCCAGTGTATGTCTCTGAAAGCTGTCTGAATTAATCACAATAAACAGAGGAGAGCTTAGTAGAATGAATGTCTTTCATAATCAGGTATTACATGGGTGTTGGAGGAGGGTGATAACTTCCTGTTCTATTCTATTTTATAAAAAAAGGAGAAATTACATGGATGAAAGAAGATCAGGTAGCTTATTCCCTTTAGTTCTCCTAAATTTCTTATGCTTAAGAATGATATAAGACAGAGAGATGAAGAAAAATCAAGTTAGACACAACACTGAAAGCATGGCATACTAAAAGAGTTCTTTATGATCAAAGCTGAGAAAAAAAATTTGCAGACAAGAAATATGGAAATAAATGACCAAGTCACTTAACATAGCTTCAAAATTTATATTGCCCAGACTTGAGTGAGGAAGAGGATGTAGAATTCTTTTCCTTCAAGCAAAGGACCAGAATAGAACTAATCTTTCCCTAAATAATCCCTGACTTACATTTTAAATAACAAAAGTTTTCTTTTAGCTACTTCCACTCAGCTTGTCCCCATGTTTTTTCCCCATGAGCAAAATATTTAACAGCTTTTAAAAAATGAATATAGGTCAACCTAAGGGACAACAATGCAAACAGCTCTGATGTCATCAATAATTTGTGAGAAATAATTTGCAAATAAAGGCTTTGGTCTTCTTCATCTCAACCTAAATGTAAACACTTGATTTATAACCACATGGATTCCTTTTCTCCCATTCTTTCTTCTTTCTGTGGCAAAATGAAGATAGCTAGGTGGTCAGGCCTGTATATATAAAGTGGTTTAAATTGAAAGGGAAGAACTTTAAAAATACTGATATATGAGTTTCTATACACTTTGTCCCCCTCTCCTTCTGAAGGAGGAAGAGAAACTCAATCTCCCTGATGGAAAACAAATTCTCTCTCAGAAAAGACAGGTAAGGATCCTGGCTTTTTAGGCTTTGGAATGTAAATAAATGCCTCTAGGGAAAGATAAGACAAGTGTTTGAATGTTTTAACTGCTAGAATGTTTCCCTGGTTCTGGGTTTTATCCCTCATTGACATTTAAAAACATACCTCCACTAATGTAAAATTCCTTAGTATTTATTCAGTCATCTTCCAGGTAAAGTCCTGTTCTTTAATTCAGTTTCCATGTTTCTGTTTTAGTTTTGTTCAGAAAGCACTGCTGTGCAGAAACATGAAAATATTCTCTCTACAGTCTCACAAATATCATATTTCATATTCCACGCCCCCTTTTTTTTTACCCATTTATGTTTCGAGGCTCTTTTTTAAAAATCTGACTTTTTTTTTCCCTGTCATAGCAACACTCACTTTTTGTTGATCAAAAAGTTAACTTTTCATTGTAGATGTCTCGTGTCTTTGCAAAAACTCTTCTTTTAGCCACATGTATAAAGCTCCAAGGCTTAGGGTGCTTTTTTCGTTCTAATAATATCAGAAGAGGAAAGGGATTGCAGATACCAAGTTAAACAGAAAATGATGGAAGTAAAAGCGAGCCATAGGCCACACAATGCATATAGAGATGACCTGATCTCAACACTTCATCTGGAAAATGATAATAGAGGAGGTGCAGGGATGAAGTATTTTATCCAGTGTTGCTGTTTGGGGGTCAAAGCTAATATCAATTTGTATTAGGAGGTTTTGGTGTCATCTTTACACTCAAGGTCTTTAATCCTATAGACTCAGGCTGAGAAAAATATTACTTCAGTAGAATACCATTGAGTACAAAACACTCCAACTTCCAGTTGTAAAACTCAGAAGTTGTATCAATTTAAAAAAGTATGCCAAATGATCTGAAAGATGAGTAAGAAACTATGTCATCAGCTAAGGGTATGGGCACTACTCCTGAAAGTGACCTAAAAGACTGATGCACTCTTCCACTGGATAGGAATAGAATATAGCACCATGAACTGATATAGGCACTGTGATGTCAACTTTTCCAGTAGTCACTCGTAGATACTTTTATCCTCGTTGATGTCCACAGGACATCAGACATTGTATTATTATACTATCTCTCCACACCATATCCTCCATATAGTTTCTTAACATACTATACTTAATATACTAATAAATTATAGTATTAGTGAGTAATTCTCAAGTGCTGAGCATGGTTCTGGGACTCTATGTGTATTATTTTATTTTAATATTTATAACTTTATTATTATCCCTATTTACAGATGAGGCTCAAAGAGACTAAATAACTTGCTCATAGTCAGCTAGCTAAGACCTGGTTTGAGTGCAGGTTTTCTGGCTTCAGAGTCCACATTCTTTACCATTATTGCATACTGACTTCCATTAAACACAACCCTTAAGTAATGTTAGTAAATACATTATGCCAATTCAGAAGAAGTGGTATAAAACAACTTACTAATTGCATTTCAGAGGAATTCGGATGTCAGAGATCTTTGCAAGAAATAATTACAAAATGTAGTTTGTGTATAGCCTGCAAACTGGCCATTGCCTTTATTTTTAGCTACTGAAGTCATTTGTCTGGGGAAAAGAGTCAAGAATTTCAATCTATGAAGGTCACTTTATTAAAACCAAAAAATGTTTTTGTGCTTTCCTTACTTCTTCCACTACTATCTATGCTCCATTAATATTTTACTTAAATGTATATATATCATTCCATAATGTTAATATCCCTTGCATCATTTAATTCTATAAGCATATTTAAGAAAAATACCCAACATTCTAAGTTGTGCTGTATAAAATGTTTATACAGAGAAGATAACTGGATGGTAACTGGATAATTTGGATGGTAACTGGATAACTCCTTAACTTTTATGACAAACCTAAAGATTCTTTTTATTCTCATAGCATGTCATTTTTGATAAATGTTAATACAAAATTAGTTATTTGCAAAAACAATATCTATTTATCCACCTATTCATTTACTTTATTAAAAATATTTAATACCTCCTATGTGCAAGCAGCGGTCCTAAGAATGCAATGGTAAACAAGGCAGACAAAAATCTGTGCATCTTGGAGCCCACATAGTGAGTGAATGTGAGAAGAACTGAAAAATAGTTGCTTAAGGATAATAGAAAATGAAAAATATAGCAAAAATCAGAGGATAGTATTATATTTAAAGCCAAGTACATAGATTTTGATATCATACTAACAAAGTAAATATAAATGACAATTATTCTCTATAGGAGGATAAATTTGACTGCTGCTAATGCCAGAGAGGTGCACCATCACATATATTGTCTACATACACTTTTATCCTTAAGGATTGATCATTCTTAATTGTTTAGGAACTGCCTCCAGCATGCATGGCTCCTGATATGTATCATTAGCATATTAAAGGCAGCCTCAATTTATGAACTGACTTCGCTAAGGTATTAAGAAGTAATTTACTTCTATGGAGGTGAAAACTCTAAGGAAAAAGTCACAAAATTACTGAACCAAGAAATACTACTAAACCAAAATGAACCCCAGTAGCTCTTTCCTGGTACCCTGCTGCTGGCCACCATCTCTGTCCACTCACTTCAAGCTAGAGAGAGGGTCACTTGAAAAAATGAAGAGTTCCAGAGTGCTAGACTGCACCTGTTCTTTTATGTTTCCCATTTGTGTAGAATTTTTAGAGGCAAAGCTATATGCATGTAGGAGACTAGGACTGGGAAAGAAGGGTTGGGGAGGCAAAGTGCAAGTGGAAATTTTTTTCTTTCCTTGTCCTTCAAGCTTGATGAGAGAAATCTGTCTGGCTCTCCTAAACCTAAATTAAACATTTCCTATTCCACTTCAACCTAGGGGTGTCTAGCCAACTGAGGCACTTCAGTGTCTCTTTTTGTTTCTTATAAGAAGAGTCTGTACTCTTCTTTCTATTTAAAGTCTAGACATTTTTCTCTTCTCCTACCCAAATTAGGGTTCTCTTTGCTTTGGCTCTCTTTCCCAGAAACATGCCCTTTATGTACAACTGGCCTTTTTGTATAGGAAGTGAACCCTTACTTTTGATGCCAGTCTATGGGGATATTGTTTCCCATATGACTTACATTTGTGAGCAAAATTATTGAGGGACAAGCCTGATATTCTGGTTTTATATCTTGGGAAAACTAAAAGGGCCCTGCGAGGATACAATATATCTCTTAATACAAAGGAAAGGAGAGGAGAGGGGAAATGGGGAAGAAAGAGGAAAGCGAAAAGGAAAGGGGAGGAGAGGTGAGGGGAGGGGAGGGAAGGGAAGGGTAAGGAAGGGAAGGGAAGGGAAGGAAAGGGAAGGGAAAGGGTAGAGAGGGAAGGGGAGGGAAATTCAAAATGAGTAAATCTTAAAAAATAACCATTTTTATCACAAATTTCAACTAAAGTACGTATGAACTGAGCATACCCACAGTTCAATATCAAGGTTTTGATGTCATTATAAATGTGTTCAAAGTTTGTTCTGTTTTGTAATGATATTTTATGAACCCTTTAATGGACTGTAATCATGATGATCTAGACTTACATAATAATTATACTATGTATAATTATACTATGTATAATTATACTATGTATAATTGTCATACATTGAATTATTTCAGTAGAAAGTATTAATTTTCAGATTCTATTTATGGAAATATCCTAACAAATTATAATAGGTGAGAAGAGATGGAATCTTTCTTTGTGGTTATTTATGTTTAAGATCAAAAATAGAAATAATTATAATATATATTAGAAATATATCCATATTTTTAAGAATTGGATTTATACCCATAGAAATTAAATGGCTTTCAATTTAAAACATTAACTGATGAAATAAAGTAATTTATAGTTTTATAAATTTATATGACTGTCAAATACCAAATATGGCAAAGTTAGCTCTCTAAAATGTCAGAACTCTGGACACATGCTCCCCTCTTCTCTCTCTGTCAGGTGGGGAAAGCCACAAGTTGAGTGCCTCCTCCCAGTCATGCTGGACTGTGCAAACCTCTGTAGCAGACCCACCTGTGCCACCAGCTGCCTGTGCTCTCCTTTGCTTTCAGCAGCCCCCAAATAGCCTGTACATTAACAATAGACTGTACATAAAATAGACTGTACATTAGCACTTCAAGCCAGGTGAGGCACAAACAGTTCCTTGGATAGCCTTCCAAAGAGCAATATTGGGCACATACTCCACTTTCCTCTTTCCTCCCTAAGGGAGGAGCCACAAACCAGGCTGGGCTGTGCCAGCTTGGAGTTGAGCAATCCCAGGCAGAGAGAAAAAGCCTATAAGCATTTCAATGTAGCTATTCATAGCTTTGTACTTGCCGGTGGTACTCTAACTTCTGGTTCCTGAAGTTCCCATAAGAGTTTCATAAAGCCTTCACCCAAAACCCTCTCTTGAGTTGACTCACAGTAATACCAAACCAATCTTCTGTAACTTCTCCAAGGTCCAAATCTCCTTCTTCCCATCACTTCTGTCCTATTCCAACCAGACCATCTTCCTCTTCCTGTTCCTTGACCATGCCAGCACCTGTTTAACCTCTGATCATTCACTGTAGCTGTTCTCTCTGCTGAGATGTTCTTCCTCCATAGAACCCTGTGGTTAACTCCCTTATTTCTTTCAAATCTTTGCACAAATATTACCATCTCAAGATGGCTGACCCATAAATCCAAACTCAGGACCCCAATCTGGTTTACCCAGATCTATATTTTCTTTACTTCACAGCCAAAAAACAACCTCTATTATTAGCACTAATGAAAATAGGAAGTGGCACATTTTATAGGTAATCCTACCCTGAACTTCGAATTTAATTATTTTAAAATAGATTGTAACTGCTATTGGTATTTAATTTTGACTAACAATAAATCATTATCATTGTGTATATTATATCTGATAATAAGCAAACATGTGTTCGTGGCTGCTGCAGTAGAGTGTACATGAATCAATCAGGAAAGATAGTATCTGCAAACAATCATTAAAGATATGCCAGTGTCTACAGGAGAAAAGCCTCTTGTGGTAGGAAAATACCAGTGGATGATTTCAAGTATTCTCTCTGTTAATATACCATCCATACAGGTCCATCCATACAAAACTTATATTGTAAGTATCTTATACAATGTTTTAACCAATTCCCTATTTCTTGAATATCTGTTCCTTTCAGATACTCCTATTCTGATTCCTGTGACAGAAAATCAATGTATTTCAATTGCTAAAGAAAGGAGGTATGCAGCAAACATCCACAACATCTATTATTTTAATAATTCATTCAACAAACCCATTGAGTACCTTGCATGTAATAGCTTCTGGGATTTGAACTTGAACTATTGAAAAAATTAGGATATTGGCTCAACTCATGAGGTAGCAGGGAGACAGTCCTATACAAAACTGGGTCTAAAGTAACAAAAGTTTCTATACTAACAATGTGAAAAAAGTGGTAAGGAATCACAAAGTGGACAAATGCTAGAATGATGTTATAGGCTTATAAACATTTTAGATTTCCCCAAACAATCCCTGAAACAACAGTGATAATCAACAGTTTGTCCTTTATCATAATTACCATTTTCCCCTTCTTAGGTTAGAGTTTTATTATATACTACCTTGTTTTTCACTATCTCATAACTATTAAAGAGAATGAACATCAAAGGAAGTATTGATCCAAGAAAAGAAAGTACTAAATCCTATCTAGGAAGAAAATACAGGCATTCCTGCAGTGTTGTAACTAAAATATCAATAGATCTCTCATCTCCTGGCATTGTGGACTATGGCTATGTATGTAACTGCATGTGGTTTCTATAGCCTGAATACTTGCTGAATCCTGAGTGCCCACATATTTAAGATGACAGCCCTGTATTTACCCTGTCAAAAATTTCAGGTCCAATATTTGGTTCACTTAGTAATGTCCTATTATTGCTAGTATGATATAATAGACAATTCAGAATGGCATATGGTAGAACAGTGATGCTTTCTTGGGGTATCTGGAAATAGGATTTATAAAAGTATATTCTAGAAAGTATGGAAAGGAGATGTTGTTTAATATATTAAGTGAAATGAATTACGTGAACAAATTTAATTTTATTTAAATTTAAATTTAAATATTTAAAATAATTTAAAATAATTAAAAGTGAATATTTTACTTCATACTTATATATATAAAAATTAAGAATGAATACTTTATATCTTAAGCTTGTATTTGTTACTTATAAAGGCTTACAAAATATAAGAGATTCCTACATGTTTTTGATGATTTCATCTATAGATGTATGCATCTGTATTCATTCACTTTATATTAAATCTATCATCTTACTTATTTAATTTTATCTGAAAGTATATTTCAACCTGGTTCTGCAGCACAAGCAAAATTATCCTGGCTTACAGGTAGAAAAATTGCATGCTGTCTGCTCCAGACAAAGTTTCTTCAAAGAACCATTCAACATAAATTCACTTGCTATAATCAATAAAAAATGGGTGTAATAGAAAGTTTGCTTATAAAATTAAGCAAAATCAATCAAGTAAAATAAAGTAAAAAAGGCAATCTCTGAGACTAATCTGGAGGACATTTTGTGTGAATTCCTGAGATAATTCTTATTCTTACTTTTTGCCTACTTAAAAATTTCACTGTTTATTTTTTTAGATTTTTTTTTTCTTACTGAAGACATTTTAGCTAGTTATGATAGTTTTACCTGAACCACAGAAATAAGAGGAGCATCATAAATATGATAACCTAAATCTTAGGGGCCTCTTATAATTATTGTCAAGTGAGATTGTCCACCTTCATTAAATAGGTAAATAGTAACACATTTTAGAAAGCTTAATACATGAAAATATCTTCAGTAGTTAATTAATGTGAAAGATTTTTTTAATCCATGAATTTGAACATACATGTATTTGAACATACATGAATTTGAACATCCAAGTTAGCAATGCTATGGGAAAACTTAGTACCATGTCACTTCCTAGCAAATATCTAAATAATTCTATTATAACTTTAGAATTTGTCTAACTTTACCTCCTTTAACTTTGAAATAGCTTCCTTTTAAATTTATTAATTTATTTTCCATGTATATTTTGAACGTGAAAACTATGAATCTAGCACCAAAATTTCCAGTCCGGTATTTTAGTCATATATTCAACAGTTACATAATATGTGCTTCATGAATCAGCTTCAGTACACTCCTAGGTGCTGTAGATATGACTCCATTTGCTAAGACATTAAATTTGAATGAGAGACAGACAACAGACAAATAAGTGAAATTAAAAAAAGGACAGTGTTTTAGTTAAGATATGCTGACAAGAAAGGTACCAAATTCTGAAAAATGGAGAAAGTGATGAGAGTGGGAAGATTTGAACTATTTTAAAAGATCAGGGAAGATTTATCATAGGAAGTAGCATTGGACCACTGTATGAAATGAAGACCAGAGCACTGAAAAAACAAAAACTTGAAAGAAAAAGAATTCTGAGCAAAGGTTAAAGGACAGAACTCTTGAACTTAGTGTGCTTGAGAAGCAGAAAGCAAACTAGACACTGGAGAGAGAAGAGTGAGCACGGGGAGAAGCAGGAAGTCAAGACTCTGAGGAGTGCACAAGGTTGGAATCAAACAGGGAAGTGCGATCAAAAATATTCAAGAGCTGTGATTTTATGTATTTGAGGTGACTAGAATTTGAACAGGGGAGCGATATGATTTTTTTTTTTAAAGTTCTAATCAGGTTAAAGTTTACTTACCTACTAATTATGCAAATGAAATATTGGGTAGTAAATCTGAAAATCTCAGTAGTTTCACAAAATCTCATCTAAGTAGTTTGAATAAAATTAAATTTCAGTTTCAAGAAAGGAAGGAAGGGAAAGGAAGGGAAGGGAATGTGTTTTACAAATTTGAAGTAAGCTTATTTTGCTCTACTCCCAGTCGTCCTAAATGCCCTGGGAATTCTGACTCTTTTCATTGATATTACAGTCACGAATGGGCTTTCAATATTGTTATTTCATTATTGCATTTTGCAGCCTTTTAAAGTAATTAATTGTATGTCATTTTCTGAAATAACTCTCTTCTTTCTGTACAATCAGGTAGAATTAATTCTATTTATCTGAGAGTGATCTACTTAGAATATTTTATTTCTCTCCTAAGTGAATGTACAGGACATCTGCTTTCATAGTCCACATTTTTCACTTACGAATATGAAGATGTGTGGTCCTCCACAAAAAGAGAAAAACAAAGAAGAAAGCATTTTTCTTAATTATCATAAAGAAAAATCTAATTTATATTACACTCTTTGGGGGCATTCCCATCCCTTTTCTTTTCAAAATCAATGGCAAATAAAATTTTGTTAAAATTAAATGAGTACATGATGAAATTCTTTAATTATAGATATCTTATATGTGCTAAATTAGTGCATTGGGTATTGTGTTGACAAAGAAAACCTTGTGATCCAGAAATAAGAGCTTGTCCTTTTTTAGAAAATCTGTATTTACACTCTCAACACACATATACACATGCACACACACACATTTCCCTAGAGAAGAATATTTAGTGAGGAAAACACTGAAAATCAAGTCTGATGTGATTCTTTGTGATCTTACAAGTTAAATGTCTTTGGCATGTCATGTAACCTCTGTGAGGTTTATTACCATAATGAAATGATGAGATATAATGAAAGTTTGTTCTATTACAACACACTTAAGAATTAAATGACAAAAAAATAAGGGCACCTGGGTAGCTCAGTGGGTTAAGCTCTGCTTTCAGCACAGGTCATGATCTCAGGGTCCCAGGATCGAGCCCTACATTGGGCTTTCTGCTCATCAGTGAGCCAGCTTCCCCTCTCTCTTCTGCCTGCCTCTCTCTGCCTACTTGTGATCTCTGTCAAATAAATAAATAAAATCTTAAAAAAAAAAAAAAAAGTAAATGACAAAAATACTAAAATATTGCTGGGATTAGGTACAAGTTATATGAGAGATAATTTATTAAATTATTCTATATATGTTATTGATTACCTATAATAGTCTAGTATGTATTTTAGGCATATATATCTAGAAATAAACAAATGAGATGAAAAATCTGTCCTTGTGGTCTTTGTGTTCTACTGGAAAGAAACAAACAAAAAAAGAAATAAGAAATACGTCAAATAGTAATTATATATGAGAAGAGGGAGAGTCAATACAGGGCAGTTGGGTGATATTTCAAATTTAATAGGGTAGTCTCACAGCTAAGAAAACATTTGAGCGGAGGACTATTGGAAGTGAAGAAGTAAACCCTGTGGAGAGCCCTGAGGCAGGAACATGATTCCAATTCAAAGGAACACAGCCGAAACCAGAGTAGCTGCAGTAAAGTGAGAGAGGATTGAGTGGCAGAAGAGGAATCCAAAGTGAAAGCAAGGTTCCAAAAAACCTAAGGCTCTTAGGCCATTGTGAAGACTTGTGATTTAGTTCTGAATTAATCAATAATCAGTAGGAAGGTTGGCAAAGGAATGATCTGGTCTCACTTTCATTTTAAAAGGATCATTCTAGCATTTATATTGAAAGTAAAATCCAGGGAGATAAATAGGTAAGGAGACCAGATTATTCAAGTCATAGCTAGCAGAATCATCATTTGAATTAGAAAATGATCCTAACAATGAAAGCCAATTCTATTATGCCACAACTACTATATTAAAACCATATCTTTTCCTACAGTTAACGAAGGCAATGTAAAGTCCGAGAAATTCAGAATAGAGAAGGTGGAAATAGGCTCAAATATATATGCTGAGTTGAATCTAGAAAAAGGTACCAAATCAATTTAATAAAGAGAAAAAAGTGTTTAGACATTTTTCTGAAACAAATGAGTATCTATGTTAAAAAACCAAAAAACATGATGCTTCACTGACTCCATACACAAAATTAAATTTGAGATGGGTCATAAAACCTGAACATAGAACCCAAAATCTTAAAGCTTTTAAAAAGAAACTGTATAGAACTGTAACACAATTCCCTATTCGGACTACCCTTTGTTTTGGAGTGCCTTTTAAAGGTTATTTTTATAGTAATCAGTCATAGAAGATAAAAGTAGCGTCTCCTCCAGAACAAGAGGCAAGCTTGCTTATAGTCTTGGAAGATAAAGATAATGTCTCTTCAGGAACAAAGTTATGCTTACTGATGAGTATAATTAAGATAATGTCTCCCTCTGGAACAAAGAGCTCACAAGCTTACAGCCTATTATAAAAGATTCAGATTTACTAAGCTCAGAGTTTCTCTTTTGTAACTCTACCCTCGGAACTTACAGACTCCAATTTCGGTCTATCCTTATCACTTCATGGAATTTTGGGGTCAAAGGAATTTGACAAAAATATGTGAATGTTGATGCTGTTCATTGTTTCTTGACTAAGAAAATCCTTTGTACTGGACACCTGAGTTTTGAATATTCTACTAGAATCCGTGAAACTGTAGTGTTTTAATTTATTAGCTTGCAAGTAGGATAAAACCTCAGACCTTCCACAGTTCTTGAAAAAAATAACCTCAGAGTAGGCAAAAAATTATTTTTCCCCTGTCAAAAAACCCCCATACAAATCATAAAAGAAAAGAAATAGATAAATTGGACATGATAAAAATTAAATATTTCCCCTCGTCAGAAAATATGTTTAAAAAAAGTATTAGACAAAGCAGACACTGGGAAAAAAAAGAAAAAAAAAACTTCATAGAACATATTCACAAAGGACCAGTACTCAGAGTTCATAAGGAAATCTTAAAATCATCAATAAAAAGATAAACAACCAATATTTTTTAAGGAAAACAACTGAATAGTCATATTACTAAATAAAATATACAAATTATCAGTAAGTACATGAAATGCAGCTAATTATCATTAACCATCTTGGCTCATTGGTTGGGCATCTGCCTTTGGCTCAGTTCATGATCTCAGGGTCTTGGGCTCCCTGCTCAGCAGGGTTCTGCTTCTCCCTCTGCCCCTCCACCAATCTGTGCTTGCTCTCTCTCTCCTTCAAATAAAAAATAATAATAATAATAATAATAATAAAATTAAAAATAAATAAATAAAAATTTTTAAAAAAGAAAGAAAAGAAAATGAGACTGTATTTTATAATCCCTGTAAGGGAAAAAAACAAAACAAAACAAAACCTTACAATACCAAGTGTTAGAAACAATATGGAAAAACCACAAGTCTCATACATTGTTGATGAGAATGTTAAACAGCACAACAAATTTGAGTAAATATTCTGGAACTTCTTTTAAATAATCGTTCTAATCCCAATTATTAATGACAAACATGAGAATATAGCCACAAAAAGATATGTTTATAGCGTCTATACCCAGAAGAGCCAAAAAATGAAAAAAATTTTCATCAACAGAAAACCGAATAAAACATTTTAGTATAAACACACAATGCAATACTAATTAATAACAAAAGGAATGAACTACTCATACACCCACCTCATCAAGTTGAATAGTTACAACCTGTATTTTATTGTGTGTTTATTGTATTTCAATTAAAATACCCATTTATAAAAAAAATAATTACCAAAGAATATTTCTATAAGATAAATGGGAACACATTGCATAACCTCACTGAACCTTGGTTTTTCTTTCAATTGTAATATTTAAAAAAAAATACAGCTGAGCCTTGAACAACATAGGTTTGAACTGCATGGGCTCACTTACATGCAATTTTTTTTTAAAATAAATACAGCATGTCACTGTAAATGTATTTTTTCTTCCTTATGATTTTCTTTTCTTTTCTCTTTATGATTTTCTTAACATATTCTTCTCTCTTGTTTACTCTATTTTAAGACTATGGTGTATAATACATATAGCAGAAAAATATGTGTTAATTGGCTGTTTGTTAAAGTAAGGCTTCCAGTCAATACTAGGCTGTTAGCAGTTAAGTCTTTAGAGTCAAAACTTATACATGCATTTTTTATTATGAGGGGGCTGGTGCTCCTAACCCCTGCATTGTTCAAGTGTCATCTGGCATAGTAAAATAATGCAGGGTTTATTTTATTTGTATATTTTGACCAGGGGTCATTTATTTTTTCAGAAACAGGAACATATTCATTATGTTAAATTTGAGATGAAAATAATTAGGAAATGTTACAAGGCAGGGAATAGTGTAAACGTTCACAAGGAACTAAGTAAATGAAATTCAACTGGTATAAAAAATTCTCTTTTTCCCTCTGTCTCTGTCTCTCACTGCCTTTCTGTCTCTCTTTCTCTTTCACTCTATCTCTCTTTCTCTCTGTCTCAATCTCTCTATCTCTGTCTCTCTTTTTCCTTCCAGTCTCCTCTAATGGTTTCTCTCTCTTTGTTTTTTTCCCTATAGTCTGTCCCTCATGATTTACCTTTTCATAGACCATAATGGCTGCCCCAAATTGATTGATACCATCAGATACTAAATTGACATAAGATAACAAATTCTATGCTTACATTTACCTATCCCAGTTTCTTCTATTACTAATACTCAGCAAAGAGAAACTTACTGGACCAGTTTACATTCTAGGACATCATATGCTTACCTCTCACCCAATCATTTGAATGCAGAGAAAGCAAAGGTAAATACAATGGGTTGGTCAGTAATTCCAGCCTAGAGCAACAGAGGGAGGGGCAGGCTTTTCAGAGACCTCAAATTAATGAAAACAATAATAACAATGCAAATAAAGTAACATAATGATACAATTATTTTAATTATATATATTTTAAAATTATGTGTAAAATAAATTTATATATATTGTGCTATTTTTAAATTTAGTTATATGTACCTCTTTGATGCTTATAGAAACATCAAAATAATAATAATAATAATAGAAGAAGAAGGAGAAGAACAAGAACAAGAAAAAGAAGGAGAAGGAGGAGGAGAAATTATATTTTACTTATATGTAATACTACTTCTTGAACCTAACCTTTGGGTTCATATGTTTGTTTGACTGCTTATACAAATAAATAAGTATTGTTCATTCACTTCTAAGGAAGTCAGATTAAAGGGGACTATTCTTTATCATGCAATGTAATTACTAGCACCTCATTTCTAATGTATTGGTTAACAAATTATTTTAAAAATTAATAAAGGTAAACTCAATGTTGTTCTTACAGAAGCAATACAATGGCTAAATGAAAATAAGAATCAGGACACACTTTTTCTGAAGTCCAAACTTACTCATCCAAGATACAGGTGCAGGGGAATATTAACTTATACAATGCTTCTTAGTCATTTTAAACTTCTATGGGAGATTTGTGAACCAAATGATGTCTGAAGTAAGATCTAAAACTATTGATTTTTTTTTTTTGAGCTTAGAATTTCTCCTCAAGAATAATAAAAAAAAAAACCCACAACTTCTGTTCTTTTTGAAGCTAAATATATCTAAGTCATTCTAAATGAATTCAAGCTTAGTTTTTGTGTGTACATTAAACAAGTATTTCTATTAAAAGTGAGACTACAAATCAAATCGCGGCAGAAAATGTATAGAAAAAGCTGCACCTCCTGTGCTCAAATGGTAAATTTGCACCTCACTTTGCATGATCTACCAATAATCTTCATAAGCAGCCTATGAGTAAAGTACCAAAACAATACCATGAAGGCTATGACAAGGTTAATACAAAAAAGATGACCTTATAACTTCCAGTTAGTTAAACATGTTAGTTATATAGGGGCTAACATATATTAATCTAATTTGTCTCAGTTTTACTTAATCTGAAAGTTTCTATGTAACAGATTTAATTTATATATGAATGTGAACCAATAGGAAAGAAGTTAATATTTAAAGCAAAAATAGTACTGCTTGATCTGGAAGAAACCATGCAGTCTTCTGGTTCAACTGTACTTTGAATACTTGAATACTGAATATATTATCTTCACAGTTTGAACACTTCCAGCAGTTGGAAACATTGGACCTTCTGAGGCAGTCCACTGAGTCTCCAGAAATCTCTGCCACGCATGCAGAGGGCATCAGCTAAACAGGGTCAAGTAATGCGATCATGTTTTCCAAAATAACTCAGAATGTTGATGTGTCAACATATTATTAGTAGTAAGAGAAAAAAAACCAAACAGAATTGTTTTAGACTTCCATTCACATCCTTCATGTTTCAGGGCTGTTATTTGTTGAATTACTTATGAGAGATTTGTGTCCATAACGTGCTTGGGTCCTCTGAAGTACATAGTGTGGGCCTATTTGCTATCCCATATTCCATTCTTCATATTAAATGTTTCTGTCTCCTCTCATCATTCCTCATACGCCACTGCTAAAATCCTTGAAAGCACTGGCTACTTGCCTCTGCATATGTATCATGTTTTTGCCTCCTAAGCTGTCATATGACAAAAACTGAACACAGAGTTCCGTTTGTGGTCTGATAACAGATTGTGGAGTGGGACTGCCACTCCCCACTAATAGATACTAATAATGAAGTCTAAGAGTGTATCAATTTGGCAACCATGTGAGCATGGTTGGCTCACATTTACTTCACAGTCAGAAAGTTTCCAAATGTATTTATATGTATGTACACTGGTCTCTCACATAGTGTATTGTACAGATGGATTTTTTGGACACAAGTCTGATACTATAATTTACTTCTATTAAACTTCATTTTGCTACATTCAGTCTTTTAGCATATCTTTGACATCTTTTTGATTGCTGAGTCTGCCATGACTTTAAACAAACAAAAAAAACACATTCTGTTATAATATTCTGCTATAACTCAATTCTGCAATGAATCACAAAAATCTAGCAACCCACATTTTTTATGCTTTTAACCAGAAATCCACTTTATAAATCGGCTTCACATAAATTATCCAGTATTTAATCAGTGGCCTTTTGGAGAAAAATTTCCATGATTCTAAAATTTAAAGTTCTCTCTCAATTGTTTTGTCTCTTTTTAACTAAAATTTAAAACTCCATAACCATAGTATAAATGTTAGGTCAGAAGATACATCCCCAGTTCTGTCCCTTTCTGCTAAGTAATCCAAGATATTACATAAGTCTCTTGAATTAGAAAATGAAAAGATTGGAAGGAAAAACAAAAGAATGAGATGGAGAATACTATCTTCATAATTTAATGAAAACAATTTGGTTGGAATAAAAAATACATAAATTAATTTAATTTCAGCTGTGCCTGGGGTCAAATAGGGTTTTGTGGATTATCCTAAAGATAAAATATCACTTAATGCATTTTAAGGAAAACATGTTTTAATTTTTAAATCATTTTTTGGGATAGAACCTTCTGTTTGAAGATTATATTTCAGTACACAATAATACATATTGTGGCATATTTACATGTCAGTACTAGTTTTTAATTATAGAACTCTTAACAGGTTTTAGGGGTTTTAGCTTCCCTATAACTTCTTCATGTCAGGATTATTTTCTTGATCTTAAGTTCTCTTCTCATACCTGTAACTTTGCAGCTTTTGTTTTTTTTCTCCTAAGAAGGTAATTTCAAAAATTGTACCTCCTCATAAAGCAATGCTGGATTTTCTTTGTACTAACAATCACTTGGGTGGTCAAAGTGAACTTCTACCATTAGAATATGTTTTGTGTTCTGCATAAGTTGTTATGATCCTTTTAGTTTCAGGAATGTACCCAGGATTTTTATTTCACAATTAGGCTTCATTTGTTGCCTTCAAACAAAGAAATTCTCCCTAGTGGTATGATTCATGTTGTACATCCAAGAAAGAGTAGCTGTTTTAAAATGACCTCATGGCACATTCGCTCAAAGGTCCAGGAAGTGCCTGTTCTCTCTGGACACTGGGCTAAGATGCTTCCTCCATGTAGAACCCCCTGAATTGACTGATGTTGAAGTCAAGCTCTGTTACATGGAGCACTTCCTTTCTGTGAAAAGATTTCTCTTTCAGATCTCCTGTTTCCTCTTCTGGGGAAGCTCATTCTCTGATCTACACTTGAATATGTGTTGGCCTCTAGGTCTCATAGGTGGACCTACCTCCATTTGCTGTTAGTTTTCTTCTGGTATGATGTTGCTTTTATCACATTTTCAGAAAAAGACCAGTTTTTCATCTTCCTTTTCTCTACTGAATGTGTCAGATCCTAGAAATATTTCCCTGAAGCGGTGTTACTGAGATCTCTGGTGCCACCATCTCTTCTTGAATGTCCATAGAAACGAAATGTTTCTTTTTGTCTACAAGAGTTGAATTAAGTTACTTTAAAAGTAACATATGAACTTGTTGAAAAATATTATGTCAACTGACGAACAAGTAGAACAGAGAGCATGCCATAAATACCTATGGTCAGAGAGAGCAACATATGGTCCTATAATTTTGGAGAAACAGCCAGAAATAACATCCTCGGGACGTTTAGATATAAGCCAACAAGAGGACTTCTATTTAGGGGGTACAGGAATGTCACCAGGGATTAAATATACTGATGATGTCTCATAAAACCTATCAATGAAACCATCTCTCCTCTTCTGAGCTATTTCCAGAAATCATTTGAAGAAGCCATTTTATCATATGAAAGATGTGTTTTTGCTTTTTGCTTGTTCACAAAGTAAAATATTTCACTCATGATAAAACCAATACAAGTAGCTTGACCAAAAGTAGACAAATAACCAAAAAATCTTCTATGTTCCCTTGTTTTCTATCTTGGACCTCAGTTCTACTTCCTAAAAATTTCTTCCTCTGAATCTTTTCTCCTTTATTTCCTTCATCCAATCAGTTGCAAGCATTGCCAATTTAATCTCCAAAATCTATTTCTTCTGTTCCCACTGCCTTTCTTTTAGCAAATTACCAATAAATCTGAAAAGCAGTTAGAAGAAGATGTATTGGTATGGATTAATAATATTATCTGAAAATTATGAAAGATATGATATAGCATGCCATTTAAACAAAATTTAAAGTGTGAAAAGGAATAAGAAAACAATTTACCCAAAGCTTGTATCATAGAGGTTAAATTATCAGGTGATAATAAAAGTAACTACATAAGCCTTCATTTTTCCCTGTCTTTTCTGTCAAGAAGAATTATATTGAGGGGCACCTGGGTGGTTCAGTGGGCTAAGCCTCTGCCTTCAGTTCGGGTCATGATCTCAGGGTCCTGGGATCAAGCCCCACATTGGGCTCTTTGCTCAGCAGAGATCCTGCTCCCCCCACCCCCAACCTGCCTCTCTGCCTACTTGTTATCTCTGTCCGCCAAATAAAAAAATAAAATCTTTAACCAAAAAAAAAAAAAGAAAGAAAAGAAAAAAAAAAGAATTCTATTCAGTTAGAATTATCTTTCAAAATGTAAGTGAACGTAAACCTATGTGAGTCATAGAATGAGTGCACATAGCTTTTCTAAAGACAGCTTCCCCAGGCAAAATATGTCTTAACCTATGGAATTCATAGATAAGGTGAGCAATGCTTGGTCATTAACTTCTGAGGAAGCTTTGAGAGTCAAAACATCTTCTTCCTGTAGTTCCTATTTCAGTTAGTAAGTTCACCATCTTACCCAGAAGCCAAAGTCAAAAACCTGAATATTATTCTGGGTACTATCCTCTACTTATCTATTTCCTCTCCATACCCTACCAAATTTAGTTGTTAAATTTGCTCTGATAATTCCACTACCTAAACATTTTTTACACAAGTTTTTTTCTGCTTTCTTTTAGTAACAATAGCCTTACTAGTCAGGAGCACAATATTGTGATACATATTTAAGTATTTATTATGTGTCTATTAATATGCCAGGCACTGTTCTAGTGCTGTACATATAGTAGCAAAAAAATAAATAAATAAAAATAATGAAGTTCTGCACTCTCAAGAATCTTTTAAAGAATTTCTTGCCTTCAGCTTCATATCTTTTAATATACCTTACATTCTATAGGCAGTTATCATTGCCCACCTTAAAACCAACCTAGTATGTAGTTCAACAATCCTTTAGGACACTGACTATTGGTTATGAGGATTCTAAATAATATTAGAAACTCTATGTTCAAGTAAATACAAACAAACAATCTCCCCCCACCAAACAATTACAATATTTGGCTCATCCATAACCCCTAGGGTAAAAATGATGATGATCATGACGGAAACTACAATATGTTCCTTATTAATATCTTCAAATACATTTACTGCAAGGATTCTACAAACACTTTGATTAAACCTTTCTAGAAATATCATAATAAGTTGTTTTCAGGTTCTTTATATTCTGCCATATAATTGTCTATCACAATATTCCCTGCTAACTCCCAATAGACTCTCTCTGTGTTTCCACAGCTCCCTAGACATATGTTAATGCAGAATATATTATGCTTTAATATAATTTTTTAAAGATTTTATTTATTTATTTGAGAGAGAAAGATGAGAGAGAAAGAACATGAAAGGGGGAAGGTCAGAGGGAGAAGCAGACCCCCTACTGAGCAGGAAGCCTGATGCAGGACTTAATCCCCGACTCCAGGATCATGGCCTGAGCTGAAGGCAGGCACTCAACCAACTAAGCCACCCAGGCTCTCCATTTTAATATAAATTTTATTTATATCAGTCTTATTCATAAGTTTGTAGTCTTTGAATGGAGGAATAATATCTTCTTCATTAGTGCATGGTCAACCCTTAAGCTGTATAAATGTATGATATTGCATAGATGTATAATAAATTTTGGTTTAAGAAATGAATCAGTGAGTAAATTCAACCAGTAAACTCTCACTATATTTTTCTTTTGTCCTAGAAATATGACACTTCTTATTAAATTTTTCAAGCTTACTGGGGTCCATTTATTGTGAAGAATCATTTACAAATATACTACTTCTGAGTGCTTAATTCTAATTCCTAAGGGGGCTCCTGGGTGGCTCAGTGGGTTAAAGCCTGTACTTTTGGTTCACATCATGATCCCAGGGTCCTGGGATGGAGCCCCACATTGGGTTCTCTGCTTAGCAGGGAGCCTGCTTCCCCCACCCCCTCTCCGCCTGCTTCTCTGACTACTTGTGACCTCTGTCTGTCAGATAAATAAATAAAATCTTAAAAAAAAAAAAAACCCTCTAATTCCTAAGCACAAAATACCATGTTGAATAAACACTTTCTTCAGTTCATATGGTGGCAATAGATAAGTAAAATGAAAACTATTTAGGTTAGAAAAGGGCAAGATTCATTGATTCTTCCCACTTTACAAGAAGTTGTGGAATCTCAGAGTCAAAACTTCTTTTTTACATATATTAAAGACTTTAATAAGACAAGTTTAATAAGACAAGTTTCTTGTCTTATTAGATACCAATGTAAGAAAAGCAATCCACAGCACTTACTTAACATCTTGCTCACAATAAAATATCAGAAATAATTTTGACTTACATGACAAGTTCTTCAAGAAATTAGAGAAATAAAACCCTTTACAGTTTATTTTTATTACTGTATTTTAGACAGACTCATCTTTGAGGTGAACTCGCTCATGCATTTATTTCAGGTCTAACTATTCAAATTTTTGCCTCATATTATCCAAATTTTATTTAGAAATTCCATTTATAAAATGTATTTAAGAAGACTTTCCATTAAAGCATTATACCTCTCATTTAGAAATAATTAAAAATTGTTGTGAATATTCTACTTTAAGAAAGTGGTTTCCTGTTTTAGCAATTTCAGGTTGCTAAGCGTTGCAAGGGTAGTTTAACTGAAAGCTATTACTTATATAATTAATCACCACTGAAACTCAATTTGCTGTATAGTTAAATAACTTCTTTAGAGGCCAAAAGGCTATAGAAAATAAAACAAATATCATTTAAAAAATAACCTAGGCATTAGGTTGTATTATATCAACATATGTATGTGTGGATTCTCTAAATAAATAGATAGATAGATAGATAGATAGATAGATAGATAATGAAGGGAATGTGATGCGTAATTACTTCAGTAAAATTCCTTAAACACATGAGTTCAGGATGGCATTTTCAAATCCAGGTTGTTTTTAAAGACCAAGCAAACTAAATCTGCAATAAGAGCATAGTGATGACTGATATTTTTGGTTCAGTAATAGGCAAGGGATTCACCTGAGTTATGGATAATCCTGGAGAGAATTAACCTTCATTCATTAAGTTATGAAGTGATAGTGTAAAATACAGAAACTAACTCTACTCTTTGAGAAGGGTGAGGCTGCTCCTTTTGGGAGGCACGTTAATTCATATAATCCACAAGGGGCCCATGTAACCACTGTGAAATATAATCAGTACAGTTAAAATAGGATAGCTTGATCCATTATAACCTCCTTTCACTCCATGCTAATAATTACCTGAGGTATTTGGGGGTTGGTACTTCATATGGAAAAAATTCTCTACCAGTTACTCATCCAAAGTGCTGTGCTACAAAGCCCATTAGAATAAAATCATAGTAGAAATTTAAATGCAAAAACCATGTAGGGGAAAATATTTTTAGAGTCATAAATAAAAAGAGATGAGGGGTGTGTGTGTGTGTGTGTGTGTGTGTGTGTGTGTAACCTGATAAAATGGTGGCCAAAGACATATAACAAGAAGTTTACCTTTACCATGGGTAAAGGTGATATAAGAAGCCAGCAATATTCTGTCTTAAAATATCTATACTTGTTATTTCTACTCTCTCAGTTTAATTTTATGTTCTCAGATCAGCAAAATCATCCTGATTATTAAAGAAACATGTTGGGAGAAAGATGAGGATAGAGATCTTTCTAACGTTTCAGAATCAAGCTTTAGACTCTAAAGATGGAAATGTATTACATTTCTAATAAAAAACACAAAGAATAAGATTCTGTAGTCATAATAGTTTTCATGGGTACAGTTAAACATTAAGTATTGCTCCTGCCATTTTCTGCTTCCTAGCTTTGTATCTGCTGTTTTATATATAAAAACCTTTTCATTAGATTTCATTATGCAATTGAGAAAATGTTAGCCACTGAAATCAAATTTGCATTGTTAGGTGTTTCTATTTAAAGATATTGAAACTGACTTTGCTCAAACATCTCTGTAAAGGAAATTTGTAATCTTTTCTCTATATTTTGAAGTCCACAGACACCTGCACAAATGACACAGAATTGAGAACTTAATAAAATTTAATATGAATGTAGAATTTACTGGTTCAATATAACAAAGGTTGTAAGTATAATTAATTGGTGGTAAAAGTGCCCATAGATCTTACCTACTGAATCAAATGGTCAAGTTATGCATGTGCATGTGATTTCCTTAGGTCATTATTTAATAATTCTACTCTATTAAAGATGGTCTTGATACTAGCCAAGAATACCTGCTTTTTATATCAGTATTTAGCTTGATAATTTCATTTCTCACAATGAGAGGTAGAGAAAGAGAATATACAGAAATCAAATTCCAGCTTGGATCCCATATTTATCTTTATGCTGTGATTATTTATTAAAGGCTATGCAAAAAATGAAAAGAATAAAGACAATGAAAAATTGAAAGGTACAAATTATAAAATGAGCAAGACCTTCAGAAATCATTTTTTTTTCAAAGTGAAAAAAGGTTAATTTTCATTCAGAAAATTAGAAAATCAAGGTAAACCAGTTAAGAGATTATGTTGCAAATTTAAGCAACTGGAGAAAACACAAAAAGCTGATAAACACAAAAGCTGATAAATATCCTCTGACAGCATGATTTCAGTACTATAATTTCTTTTTTCATCTAAGTAAGGTAATAGTCATATTATATTTACAACATTAGTACTGGAATGACAAAATTCTATGAAAAAAATTATTCAGATCAATCAAAAACACTAGATTTTAAATAATATGTCTTCCTTTTCCTTCCCTACCACTTTTTCTTTCTACGTTGAACACCTTTTCCCTATCATTTTTTCTTTGAACTTCTCCGATTTTGTCCTGATGGCTTACTTCACTTGCATAATCGCCACTTAACCTTTAATGCTGCACATCCCAAATGAAATCAAATCACTCAATTTGTCCAAGAGAACAAAGGGGAGATGGAGCAGAAAAGATGCTGAGGAAATGTGTGTTAAGAATATAATTGGGGGCGCCTGGGTGGCTCAGGGGGTTAAAGCCTCTGCCTTTGGCTCAGGTCATGATCCCAGGGTCCTGGGATGGAGCCCCGCATCGGGCTCTCTGCTCAGCAGGGAGCCTGCTTCTCTCTCTCTTTCTATCTCTGCCTGCCTCTCTGCCTAGTTGTGATCTCTGTCAAGTGGATAAGTAAAATCTTAAAAAAAAAAAAAGAATATGATAATTGAACAGATGTTAAACTACATCAGAAAAGATCAAAATGTATTAATAAATCAACCAAACAGAAATCATCCAGACAGAAAGTTAAAAGGTGTTGTTTCTACTGAGTAAACATGTCTTTCCCCCTCATTTTTCATTCCTACTCCTGTTAAACATTAGCAGTTCTTTTAAATGTTGTATGAATTTCCTGAGTAATATATACAAAACTACAATCTGAGACTTTATTGCTGATATCTAAAGTGATGAATGCTAGAAAATAACCAACTGAATTTAAAAAAAAAATTCCCAAGCCTCTATAATCAGTGATTGTGATCCACAAAGTTTGCACCAATTCTTAAAACATTCAAATATTTCCATACTGATTGATTTGCATAAGGTTGGTCACAGTGACAGCTAATGGGGCCCTGGCGAAGAGGCTGCGAGTGGTCACTTAGTGGCACAGGTGAATGAATGCATGTGCTGTGTTCACCCACATTTCCAAAGGAGCTCAACTTCCTGGGGACAGTGAAGCAGGTGACAAAAGAGGCAACATTTTTCTTAGCTTTATCAAGAGTCACAAAGGTCTTTCTGAGACCAGTTATTGTGGGAAGTATGTACCATCTAGGACAGGTGGCAGAGCACCTGGGTGCCCTCTGGCTGCACAAAGTGCCAGAAGCTGGGAAAATGAGAGGATAAGTACTTATTATGCAATTCACAATTCCTTTCATCAGACTGGAGACCAGATAAGAGCATGCTTTACCTAGTGATGTTGCTTCATACAATTTTGAAAAATCAACAAATGATTTAAAAATTATTAGAAGGATTTGATGAGTGATTTTGACTGTAATGGATATCTTTGATAATCAGATTTCCAATATATGTGGTTCAGTTTTTAAGGGTGTATTGTCTCATAGGGATGGTACCGATAACATATGGTGATTTCAATTCCAATTTAAATTAATTAAAGTGAAATAAAATTAAAATTCATTTCCTCAGACACACTAGCTACATTTCAAATGTTCAATAGTCCCCATGTGGTTAGTGACTACCATATTGTACAGTGAAGAAACATTTCTACCATTGCAAACAATTCTCTCAGCAATGATTTAAAGATTAAGATGGAATATATTTGTATATAATAACATATATCAATCTATATTATTGTCACAATGTTAAAAATTTAGTATATCCTTGTTATATAATTAGCAAATCACTGCTGGGAATGCTACTACTTCACAGTAAAGAATCTTCTAATATACATGATGTGATGAGCACTGAGTACTGCACGCAACTAATGAATCGTTGAACACTACATCAAAAACTAATAATGTACTATATGTTGGCTAACTGAACGTAATGAAAAAAAGAATCACCTATATACTTTTAAAACAAAAATAAGGGGTGCCTGGTTGGCTCAGTGGGTTAAGCCTCTGCCTTTGGCTCAGGTCATGATCTCAGGGTCCTGGGATGGAGCCCCACTTTGGGAATCTCTGCTCAGCAGGGAGCCTGCTCCCCCCTCCCACCCCACCGCCTGCCTCTCTGCCTGCTTGTGATCTCTGTCAAATAAATTTTAAAAATCTTAAAAAAAAATAAGAAGAAAGTGCTTTGTTATGCTGTATAAACGTATCTACAAAATATCTGTATTCATTAGCAGAACTCAGAGTCTGTCACATCATACTTTGGAAATATTAGCAATTCTCTCTCTGAAAAACAGAAGTCCTCACAGGCTCAAAAACTTTCTTTTTCACCATTCAAATTATGGCCCCTGTGTTAAAAAGCTGTTGATCTTCATGACAGTCTAAATTAAAAAAAAAAAAAAGCCTTTTAGCTATTTCTACATGATAAAAGTCAGTTGAAGTAGAATGTTTTAAACCTCACTAAAATACTTCATAGCTTTATTAGAGAAATGTAGCATCTGAGCTCTTTTCCTACTTCCCCACTATAGATTTATTTTCTAGTTCCCACTTACAAGCATAATAATATGCATGTATTGTTATTTGAACATTAGTTATTATCTTACATATACTAATAAGTGATATTTTATCTCCTAAAATCCTAATCATACTCTTTTTGATATAATAACAATGATCTGTTAAATCTCACAGGGCTAATAATTGTTATCCAGATAGCCAAACTTTCATTTCCATAAAAGTTATTCTTTGAAGTAATACTGATTATAAATAATTTTCCTTTTTAGAGTTTAAAGGTATATTTGTTTTTGCCATCCCTGTGTTCAGCACAAAAGAAAATAGATATTTAATAAGTTAACATCCTAACATGATATTTTTAAATCTTATTTTTAAAATCAGTGCTTTATTTTTATCAAATTCTGGTTTTGAAAGTTTTCTATTTTCCCATGTATTTATTTTTTTTTTCTTCATTCGATTTTTACCTCCTTTGGCTATAGAGATTATGAACCCTTTTATACAGAGTTTTTCCAAGTCATAATCACCAGGGATACAGGCAATAATGAATTACTCATTGGAGAGATAATCTAGAAGGAGAGATATCCATTCCCTTTTATGTTCTGTTTTTTTCTCCACCTTGATTTTCACCTTTATTAGTTTTGCACTGACAGATTAGCAGGGCAAAAATGGAGACAGAATTCTAACTACTTTTTGCAACCTATATCAGAGTTTCAATTTGGTGGGAAACATTAGTAGCAAAATATGCAATATTTTATATGCTTCCACGTGCCAGAGTCTGACAACTTTACATAAATTGTGTGGAATTCACACAAAGACACTGTAAAATAGTTTCATTCCAGCTATATATATTAGAACACTGAAACTCAGAAAAAGATGTTAGGTCCTGTACCCAGGTTGACAGAGCAAGTATAGAAGAACCTAATATTCACTTGAAAACCTGTCTTCTATAAGAGGGAATCCTCAACACATGTCTACAAATTTCATTTTTTAATATAAAATTGTTCAAATACATTTGAAATGATTGCCTTATTTGTTCACAGACAACTGTTAGTTATCATCTGAAATCCAGCATATTGCGTTGTAAAAAAAAAAAAAAATACAAGTGCCAATTACTATATTTGAGGACCCCATAGTATAATAACAGGAAGTTAAATAGGACACATCCTTGGCTTAGTTTAGGTTGAAAGCATAAGGACATTGCAGTCTATATTTTAAAGAAAACTATCTTTCATTGGGATGCCTGGGCAGCTCCATCAGTTAAGCGTCTGTCTTCAGCTCAGGTCATGATCCCGGGGTCCTGGGATTGAGCCCTGCATTGGGCTTCCTGCTCAGTGGGGAGCCTGCTTCTCCCTCTCACCCTCCCCTCTTTCTTGCTCTCTCTCTCTCTCTCTCTCTATCTCTCACTCTCTTTCAAATAAGTAAATAAAATATTTTTAAAAATGCACTAATGGAAGGAGCTGAGACTCAGTCTTAAACCCCTTACTTATATTGAAGCTAAAGATGGGATGGAATATTGTAAAATAGAGGATTTGTAAGGATTTCTTTGCAGAAAGTTCCTGTGACTCCACTCCACTAAGTGGGAGAGAAGATAGATTTGTAAGGATTTGTTTGCAGAAAGTTCCTGTGACTCCACTCCACTAAGTGGGAGAGAGGATAAATGTTTTTCCTTCACCTCAGGTTAGAAGAGAAAGGCCTTAAGGAGAGGACAGGGTTTAGTATGTTCCCCGTTCAGTTTCAGAAGCAGAGGTGCCTGGTTTCTAACTTTTGCTTGAGAAATCTAAGGATAAGATGTGCTGCTAGGTCGATGTTGGGAGATGAGTCAAGAAGAAGTGGCCCAGTGGGACCTGAAACTTGGCTACGTCAAAGGTTTTGTGACTATTCATCAATCAAACATGTGCTACACTGAAGAACATCCCAGCATGGGTTCACCTTAGGAACTGTGTAACAGAACTAACTAAAATGGTTATACAACTCATAGAAGCTAAAGTCAATTTCAACTTTTCTAGGCGCTGTAGGAGGAGTAAAGCAACCTGTTGAATTAAGAGGGCATTTCCTATGGATGCAGTTAAGATATCTCCAGAAATGATATATCTATGAAGACTTCCCCATCCTCATACACAGGAAAGTGCCACTCAAGATAAATTCAGCTTTAACTACTCGCAGGACCTGGCAATTATGAAACTGCTGATAAAGCAAAATATTTGCTGCTTCTCTTACTTTCCCCCCCCCCCCAGCTTCAACTTTGGAGAAATAAAGCAGTTGAAAAATTTTAGAGGTGAATAACACAAAAAGCAGTAAGTAACTATTTCCCTTTTCTGGACATCACATGGCTATGTTCAGTGTTTTCTACAAGAGAGGAGAATATGTATGTAGAAAGTTGGACACACGAACTATTACAGAGGACTGAATATTTCAAATAGGGGATTCAAATTGTCATTTGTAACCTCATGCTTATTTTTATTAATTCTTATTAACCTTAAGATTTTTGCCTAATGATAGGTGAAGGAAAAAAAAAATGAATTCCTAAGTTTTTAATCCAGAGGCAAAGGGATATTGGAAGACAAAGTGAAATCACTTTATGGTTGAATTCTATGAGCCATATTTTTTCAAAATATGTTACAGTAGAGTTGGGTGAAAAGAGCATAGTCTAATCTGTTATAGTCTATATTTCAATATTATCTACTTCTAAAACAATGTTGGATTAAAAGAGGGGTAATAAAAACATAGAAATCATCCCTATCCTCTAACAGCTTATTTGGTTCTGTTTCTTAGTTTTTCCCCTGCCATGTGAACCAACCCATTTCAAATCAGGCTGCCAAGCAAATTCTCATTGTTTTGAAACAATTCTACTTTCTGTAAATATTTTCATGTTTTTGCCTGGTCAGGACTGAATGATTAAATTGTAAGCATGATTTGGAAGTTAGAGATCTGTGTTGCTCTGGAGTCATTTGCTAACATTTCAGGGAAGAGACATTTTCTATCCTCAGAGAGGATTTGTTTACATTCCAGAGCAAATCTCTCTTCCAATCTCTCTCTCTCTCTCTCTGGAAGACGGGCAAGAATAGATGTGCCAGCCACCCTGTATATGCTCTGAGTCTCCTTATGTTATAATTCCCCTCCAGTGGTACCATTCCCATTTGCACATAGAGGTGACATCTAGGTCTCATTGTCTGGCTCCTTGGGAAATTGGATCATGGGGATCCAGTGCTATAAGATTAGTCTGTGAGCACACACAAAGTCTGTTCTCTGATGCAGAGGTCTGGGGTTCTTCTACATGTACGTGTACAAGTGTGAGTATGTGTGTGTTTGAGAGAGAGATAAAAAGAAGGAGAGAGAGAGACAGAGAAAAGGTGACAGGCTAACTGGCTAGCTTGAAAATAGGATAACATCTCAAACCCTTCATAGCTTTGCACTTAATACTCTTACTCTAATATTTATAGCCATTCTTTCAGTCAGTTTTCCAGAAAAACCTAGCTAAGTACTTATTTTGATTCTATCTGTTATAAACCTGAAACCATTTAATCTGTTATATTCACTCCCTTAATCCTCAAACTACTTTTCGCTTTCCTGTAGTTTCAACCCATGCTGTGTCCAAGTGTACCAGCCCCTACATGTTGTATGTTCTCCCTATATCTACCATCCATAAAAAAGATGAACACAGTTCAAAATGGTGGCTGCCATTTTAAGGGATAAACATATCACCTTGAATGTTGCATGAGAAAAGAGAAGTAGATAAGATTTCCTCCTAAAGGAGATGAGGGGGATAAGAGTTGATTACATGCATCACAATTTAAGCATAATTTAAATACTGGCTATTTCCCCCATATTTTAGTTCCCCTTTTGATGGTAATCCTGAAACAGCTTGGATACCAAGACACAGGGGCTGGATAAATGGTAAAATCAGCTCGTTGTGCACAGACTTCAGGACACTCAGTTCTAATCCATTCATGGATTAGTTTACATTGTTTTATATTCTGAGCATTAGTCAGATTGAGAAACTTCAGCAGGGCGCCTGATAGTTTGCTTCTACTTGTGAAAGCTACAGCATGAGAATCAACCATTTCCCCACTTCTGTTTTGCTCTTGTTTCTACATTCCCCCAATAATGTAGCTCCTGCTGCATGGCATGTACCATAAATCCAGTCAGAGGGAGGGCTCATAAATGGCCATTTCAATAAGCAGTTACTTTGGCAATTGCTTCGTCACTTATTAATAAGGCAGAATTCTAACACCATATACTCTGATGCCAAACATTCTTCACAAGGATTATCTTTTTAAAGCAAAAGGGAATACTAATAATATTTCTTGAATTACTTCATGTTGACCTTGAAACACCTTATGTTTCAAGGATTGGTGAATCACACAGGTTGTCATTTGGCCCAATTTTGCTACTCTGCTGCCAACTCACAATGGCTGTTTCCATCAGCAACTTCGCAGCTCTGTTTCTTTGTTTATCAAAGGAGGTGTTTCAATATGATGAGGCTGGGGGCGCCTGGGTGGCTCAGTGGGTTAAGCCTCTGCCTTTGGCTCAGGTCATGATCCCAGGGTCCTGGGATCGAGTCCCGCATCGGGCTCTCTGCTCAGCAGGGAGCCTACTTCCTCCTTCTCTCTCTGCCTGCCTCTCTGCCTACTTGTGATCTCTGTCAGGTGAATGGAGTCTTTAAAAAAAAAAAAAAATATGATGAGGCTGCTCCATAGTCTAACTCAATATGACCATGTTTTTAGCTTTTCCTAGTTTTCTCTTTAAGAAAAAAAAAACATGTATCTATACTACCCAAGATTATACTTGGTGATTTGGGGGTTTTGTGTATTATTCTTGTTGTTTTTACTCCGAGATTACTCCTGAGAATTATATTAATCAACTTGTGAAGAATCATGCTATTTTCTCTAGAAGATCTACAGGGTCTTAGTTGGTTACTGATGTTTTATGCTATCCTTTTTTTTTTTTTAAATCATGTCATGGATTGTTAATGATTTTCTTATTTGTCACTCTAAGAACTCAGTAATAGGGAGAAAAAACAGATCTAGGAACACTAAACACAATTCTTTCAGTGAACAAATTCATAACACTCCTCTAACTTGGTCTATATCTTAATTCTTAATTTTTAATTCTGTGTTCTCCAGGCTATATCTTTCCCACAATTGCAGAGATGATCAACTGATCGACATTGTTCTGTTATCTGTGGAGCAAAATACGGCTTTCTATACTTCTCATTTAGAGAGATCAGAAGCTGACGTGCAGCAAATGCCTGATGTGATCTTTCCTACTCCATTTACATATACCCATCTGTGTCTCTTAAGCCACGTAAGTATTAATGCAGATTTTCCAGATGCTTACAGTGGATGAAAGGTTAGCGACGCAGCAAAGCAGAAGGCATTGTAAGCTGATTCCGGTCTAGGCAGCAGCCTCAGGATACTTCTGCTTTGGGACTTTCATAGAGGGTGGGAAAATACCATAAAGAAAAAGAAATTAGAGAAATAAAGAAGAAAAAAAAAATCCTACCTGTCTGTAGTCAGCATGGATTCGATATATATAGAGCCATTCTTTTTTTTTAAGCTTACATTTTCTTATTTAAATTAAAAAAAAAAACTTCTATAATTCCTAAGTATTTATTGTGTAATTGTATAGTCCAGAAATATTCCTCTCCCACTCTTTCCCCTATGCTGTTAAGCAAACACAATTGGTCTGATATGTCTCTTGTGCCGATGGCTTTCCACACATCCAATGTGGCAGGTCAAGCCTGTAATACCTCCTTCCCTTTACACAGTGGGTCTGAATCACAGCACAGAGTTCAGGCTAGGACCAAGTTGAGAGCTCCAAAAAATAGTTTATGTTGTTCTAGAAAAAGAAGTGATTTTTAAAATATTATTATGTCATAAGAATACAGTTCTGTCTTTAATTCTTTTCAAAGCATTTCCATGATTCTCAAAAAAAAAAAAAAAAAAAAAAGAAAGAAAGAAAAAAGAAAAAGAAAAAGAGAGAGACTGGATTTCTTCAAAATCACTGCTGGTTGAAGTGAAGGAGGCTTAAAGTAGCTGCCATTATCCTTGCACTAGGAGACAGACTAACCCTATGTTCATTTGGATTAGGTTACTGGGTGGATTAGCAAAGAAGATAAGGTTCAAGCACCAAAATGTTTTTTTGCAAAGAATGAGCAAGTAAGTTATTTTTTTTATTTTTTAGAAGTTCAAATGGGTCTGAAAATGAGTCTTTAGGCAATACAAATTGAATATCAAGTTTACATTTTAGTTACAAAGACACAGTTTATGAACTCTGGCAAAATACATACAAATAACTGATATATAAATATCAGTGAATGCAAACCTGTTTGGTAACAATTCAAATGAGCTTACTGTATTTTTTGATAAAGATGTTAGGGTGAAGATATGTTTTCAGCAATTATCATAGAAAAATGTATACAGTTTAATATTTTACCATTCAATCCTTTAATTATATAATTTTAAGTGGTATCTATAGCTTTAAAATAATAATGGTTTGCGAATTTCATTTTTTAAAAGCATATTTATGTTATCTTTTGCTATTCAGTTGCTATTCTGTTCTCTGTATGTATGTATATATATATATATATATATATATGAATATAACTACGTTAGGGGAAATATCTCTTTCTACTTAGATTCTCTAAATGTCACACTGCACATGGCATATTGCTTACCTAACTTTCATTTAGACATTTAAATGAAATTGTTAGTATCTATGCAAAATGGCAAAAATAGCTTGTGAATATCAAATATCAAAAATAAAAACCTGAATTTTGAATATCAAATATCAAAACCTCAAATATCGTTTTTTAAAAGATTTATTTATTTATTTATTTATTTATCTGTTTATTTGAGAGAGAGCAGGAAAGAGAAAGAGATAGAGAGAGAGAGGATAAGCAGGCAGAGGGGAGAGAGAAGGAGACACCCTTTGAGCAGAGAGCCTGTCAAGGGGCTCAATCCCAGGACCCTGAGATCATGGCCTGAGCTGAACGCACTTAACTCACTGAGCTACCCAGGCACCCCTCAAATATCTTTGCTAATTAATAATAAATTATATAAGCAAACTAGAAAAGTTATCTGCCAGGAAATTTAAGAAAGTTGGGTTGTTTATACTTACTTTAAAAGTGAATGTTAAATTTTAAACTGTGGAGGTTTTGCCTGTACTTATAAAAAAATAAAAGACCAGGGACACTGACAGACACTGAGATGGGATTAAAGAATGTTCTATTCTGTGATTCAGTCTTCATATCTGTAAAATTTAGACTATATTACTTGAACTCTAAAATTCTTTCCAGATGTAGATATTTAAGAATCTCTATACTTAGGATATATTTTGATTAGACTTGATGGAATCATCATTATAAGACAAAGAATATTCTCCTAACCAGATACAACAAATGTTACATCATTTTCACCATAAATTAGTGCTCAAGATGAACACATTACGTAAGGACATTTCTCTAGATTATGCCACGGGTGCAAGTTACCATAAGAAGCAGTAAAGTATAAGAGATATGCTAAAGTCTCACCAACTGGATTCTCACATTCTCAGTTTTTCAATCCCAGCTCTGAGCTTCAGGGCTGAGTTATAAGAGAATTAAACTAGAGTTCAGAAGTAAAATGCTAAACATGGCGTCAACACTTAGGGTTTAAAAAAAAAAAAACAACAGAAGGAAGGAAAGAATAAAAGAAATTTTATTTTCCCCTTTTTCTGTTTCTCTGCCTCTGCACTTTTGTTTCCTAGTTTTCACTATAAGATTATTTTCTATGACCACCTATAATTACAGCTCTTGAAGTAATGTTTTTTATTTTTCTCTCCTTGTCAGCATCTGCTTTAAGGAATGAGTCAGTTGAAAGAAAAATTATTGACCTTATGACAATAACCTCAGACTGGCCACTGTGTCCACATTTTTAAACCTGTCGATATTCTCAAGATCTGGAATTTATTAACAAAGTATTAGACTGTTAATACTGAATAGAGTTGGAATGAGAGATAAAGAGAGGATAAATTAACCCACAGATTGACATCTTCATGGATTGCAACCTAATCATTTCTTAAGGATATTTCTCAAAACAAAATCAGTACTATGATGTGTCATATTATTATTCTAAAAGTTTCATCTAACATTAGTCCAATTTATTTTCTTATATTTTGAAAGCATATTTATCATAAACTAGTGCTACAATTTTAGTGTTGTAATTTTATTATAAATATCATTTTGCTATAATTTAATTAACAAATATTTATGCTTTGTTGAAGACAAGCTCTTTATAATTGTTTCCCTTTTTTTGACTATGTGGCAAATAATATTGCCACAAATATTTTTCAAATAGTTTCTGATTTAGCCCTTAATATATAGCCATATGAAAAAAAATCAAGTGGAAGGGCATGGACATTTCTAAATCTCTCTACAAAATATAGACAAATGGCTATCTATAACTTATATACTAGTATAAAGTCACCTACAGATCAGTACAAGTAGTTTTACCATTTTTTCCTGTGAGTGTATATTATGTTGCCATTTCTTAATTTAGGTGGGGCATAAATTTTAAGTAACTCTACAAAAATTCGCATTTTTTATGTAATTTGTTAAGTGTTTTTGTCCTCATTTCCATCACAGAATTTTCCCTGCCTTATTGATATATATAAGATTATTTTATTAGCGTTCATGTACTTTTATTTATGTATGTTTCAAATATCTATTTCTAATTTGCCATTAGTGCTTTAGATTAATTTTAATGTTTAATATTTAATATTAAGACAAGTGAAATACATATTTGGGCAAATACTTTTCAAGCCTTTATGTATCTTTCTTTTGTGTTTTTGCCTCATATTGATACTTCAATCTGAAACTCTGCAAAACAAATACCCCAAGTCACTATAGCAAATTAAATTTGTCTTGGTCACCACAAATTTAGTGATTGTATCTTCAATATTAAAATTCAAAGTTAAGATAGAAATTTATTTCATTTCAACTTTGAAATTTTTTGCTTCTTAAATTTATTAACAAAAATGTACCAAGATCAGCTTTAGATAGTATAAAGGTAACTTCTTACACTCTTCTTCGCTTTCCCTCCTTAGTGTCTTTCTTGACATCTCCTAAACTGATACTGACTACTCATTTTTTCAGAATTTATTATTTTATTTTAAGATTTTATTTGCCTATTTGTCAGAGAGAGAGAGAGAGAGAGAGAGACAGAGCACAAGTGGGGGGAGCAGACTCCCTGCTGAGCAGGAAGCCTGAACTGGGACTCAATCCCAGGACTCTGGGATCATGAACAGAGCCAAAGGTAGAGGGTTAACCAACTGAGCCACCGAGGTGTCCCAAGAATTTCTTATTTTAGAAAAGTTTTGGATTCTCAGCAAAACTGAGAAAGGTAAAGAGATTTCCCATGCACCCTGGCTCTAGGACATGCTTACCTCTCTTTCACCATCATCCCTACCAGGTGGTATGATTATTACAATTGATGAAACCTACATTGACAGATCATAATCATCCAGAGTCCGTACTTTATATGAGTTCACTTTTAGTATTATACACCCTATGGGTTTAGACAAATGTATAATGGTGTGTATCCATTATTAGGATATACAGAGTATCTTCCCTGCTCTAAAAATCTTCAGTGTTCTATCTATCCATCCCTCCTCTGCCTACCCCCAAATTCCAGTCAACTTTTTAAAATTTTTATTATCTTAAAGAATATTGCCCAGAATATCATACAGTTGGACTCAGATACTGTGTAGCCTTTTCAGATTGTCTTCTTTCACTTACTAGTGTGCATTTCTGTAGTTTGAAAGTTATATGCCTAGATGTAGGATTTATGTCTCTTTCTTTCTCCTTTCTTTCTCTCTTTTTCTGTTTTTTGTTTTTTTGATATTATCCTGGTTAGTGTTCTCTGAGCTTCTTTGATCTGTAGATTGGTATCTGATATTAATTTGGCAAAATTTTCAGTCACAATTGCTTCTAATATTTCTTCTGTGCTTTCTTTTTCTATCCCTTCTATTACTCTCATTATGTGTGGTACACCTTTTATAATTGTCTCTTGGATGCTCTCCTCTCTCTCTTTTTTTTGTTTTTGTTTTTGTTTTTGTTTTTGTTTTTGTTTTGGTCTTTCTCTTCATTGCTTTTTAAATTTTAAATTTTTATTTTTTTAAGATTTTATTTATTATTTATTTGACAGGCAGAGATCACAAGCAGGCAGAGAGGCAGGCAGAGAGAGAGAGAGGAGAAAGCAGGTTCCCCGCTGAGCAGAGGGCCTGACGTGGGGCTCGATCCCAGGACCCCAGGATCATGACTCGAGCTGAAGGCAGAGGCCCCAACCCCCTGAGCCGCCCAGGTGCCCCTCTCTTCATTACTTTTAAGTTTGGAAGGTTTCTTTCCATATATCCTCAAGCTCAAAGATTCTTTCCTCAACCATATCTAGTCCACTAATAAACCGATCAAAACCATACTTCATTTCTGCCATAGTGATTTTGATCACTATCATTTATTTTTATTTTTTTCTTAGAATTTCTAAATCTCTGCTTACATATTCCATGTTTGTATATGCTTTCTACTCTTTTCCCCCAATTAGATCACTTAAGATATTAACCATAGTTGTTTTAAATACCCAGTCTGTATTTCCAACATTTCTGAGGTGTTTAATTCTGATTATAGCTCTGTCTCTTCAAACTGTGTTATCATTTGGCATACTTTCTGATTTTTTTTTCTTTATAGCTAGACAAGGTGTACTGAGTAAAAGGAACTGCTGTGAATAGGTCTTTTGTAGGGTGGTAGTGACATGTGGGACAAGTGGAAATGTTCTATGATTAAGTCTCAGTATTTTAGTGAGCTTATGAATTCACTGGACTATGAACTTCACAAATGTTTCTCAGTTGTTTCTGTTTTGTTTTGTTTTGGTTTGGTTTTCTCCCCACTTACATGGGACAGGATGACTACAATGGGTTAGAGTTGGGTATTTCTCTTTCCCTCTGTCATTTAGGCTATGATAATACCCCAGCAAATTAGGTTTTGGTTAACTAATTTCCCCTGAGGGCAGGTTTTGTTAGGATAATCAGAGTGTTCTTTCATACTTCACTGTGGTTTTTTTTTTTTTTTCCCCTTTCCTTGCTGGAAGCAGGAATATTTTTATTTTTATAAATAAAAAATAATATTTTTCCTCCAATATTTATTGTGAGCACCTGGTTGAGCTCCTAGACATAAAACACACAAAAGTGTGAAGGCAGCCCTATGATCTGATCCCCCTAGAGTTCTTAACTCTCAGATTTGCCTGCACTGAGCCTCCATCAGTTTGTCTATTACAGTTCAGGTTTTCCCCCGACACTGGTTCCCCTGGTGACTTCTGCTTATGAGCTTCTGCTCAAGTTCAGCCTTGACTCCTATAGTCACCTGTCTGTCTCTCCAGTCTCAAGGGCAGCAGATTGTCTTACCCTTCTTATGGATTCAAAAATAGTTCTTTACTTTTCTGTCTGTTCAGCTTTTTACTTGTTCGGAAGGAGTGGTGACTTCCAAGCCACTTTTATATGGAACTGAGAACTAGAAGTCTATATTATCTCTTTGTGAGCACAGAGTCAGTCAAAATCTTAATGTCCTGGGACAAATGGGATATGGAGTATATAGTTAGCTTACATCTTGGGGCTTTTGACTAATACATGTCTTTGCAAAATCATCTGAAACCACTTTCTACCTATGGAATTGAATGTTCAGGTATTTACAAATAAATACATACCATATTTTCTTTAATTATAGAAATAAAATACATATATAGATTTGGGGAAAATATATGCTTAACAATGCAAAAATAATACCCATATAGCTACATTTAGGCAATCTCTTCTCAAAACCAAGAGTAGTCACATAATCACTTAGAGATTTTTTCTCCTTTTATTCCTTTTTCCTTCCCGAAATCCATTCCTCTATTTGAAAAAAAATAATAATTTTTATTTACTTTTGCACATGATATTTTTAGGGATTTTGTTCACTTATATCCAAGTAGTCAAAAAAATGTACCCTGGCACCATTTATTCAAAAGTTGTTTGTCATGAGTCGTTTAATTCTAAATCTTATCACATAGTATGAGCTATATCTAATATCCTTTTTCGAAGATTTTTATTTGTGAAACTTATCCTTTTTTAAAAAATTAATTTCAAGTGTGCAACATGGTGATTTGACAAGTCTGTATGTTATGCTATGCTCATCACAAATGTAGCTACCATGTGCCAATTTATAATGCTATTACAATACCACCGATTTGGGGGTCTCCTGGGTGGCTTAGCCATTAAGTGTCTGCTTTCAGCTCAGGCCATGATCCCAGGGTCCTGAGTTTGAGCACTGTATTGGGCTCCCTGCTCAGTGGGGAATCTGTTTCTCCCTTTCCCACTCCCCTACTTGTGCTCCCTCTCTCTCTATCTCTCTGTCAAATAAATAAAAAAATCTTTTTTTAAAAAAGTACCATTGATTTTATTCCTTATTCTGTACTTTTTATCCCCATGACTTATTTATTCCACAACTTAAAGCTTTTAACCCCCACTCTCCCTTCACCCCTTTTTGCCCCATCCCCTTGATCCTTTTTTCTTTTTTAAAAATTTTAAATCAAGTACAGTTAACATGCAATGTTATACTAGTTTCAGGTGTACAATATAATGATTAAAATATATCCATACATCAACCAATGGTCATCACAAGTGCACTTGCTAATCAACATCACCTGTATCACTCACCTCATCCTTTTCTTTTTTTTTTTTTTTAAGATTTTATTTATTTATTTGACAGAGGGATATCACAAGTAGGAAGAGCAGCAGGCAGAGGGGGGAAGCAGGCTCCCCGCTGAGCAGAGAGCCAGATGCGGGGCTCAATCCCAGGACCCTGAGATCATGACCTGAGCTGAAGGCAGAGGCTCAACCCACTGAGCCACCCAGGTGCCCCAACCTCATCCCTTTCTTATAGAAGTTCATAAGTCATATTTAAATGAGTTATATCATATATCTATTATAAGAACAAGTGCCTCATTTTTTTAGCTATTTCTCCATATTAACTTTAGATTACTATTTCTTAGTTAAAATATATTGCTATATTTTTCAAAGTATTCATTTATTTTGTTTAAGCATTTTTACATTCTCAGTTTGTTGAATTCTGGTTAGAAACTTATCCACACAATTCTGGTTGGTAAAATAATTGGCAAATTTTCTCTTTATTGTGTTCATTACGAGGGTTTCTAAATATTGCATTGATTCCTGAGTGTTGATTCATTGCTAGGTTTTACATTATAAAATTTAGTGTGCTTTACCATTATTTTTGCTTTCTTTTGCCCAAGATTCAAGAATTGTATTAAAATTAGATTCTATGCTATTTCTCTTTCCTTCATTCCTTAAAATTATTTTTTATTAGCCTGGTAGCTTTATTCAATATTAAGCCTTTATAAAATATTTTCTTTAGAACTATGTCTATTTCACTATATTAAAAATATTTTTGTGTTCTGCAATAATTTTTGTTTTAAATTCATCTAGTATTACTATTTCATCTTTAACTTTATGCCTATATGCACTTGTTTTACTTTTGACTTTTAAAAACTTTCTGTGCCCCTTTGGTTTAGATCTATCTTTTGATAGCATCATATTTTCCTGTTTTGTTTTGATTTTCTTGGTCAATAAATAGTAGGACATCGAAAAATGGGCTTTCAGGAATTCTGGAAAACCACAGGCATAGATATTTTTGAAAAACAACTAGTCATGGATTCTATTTCTTCCTGTGGGAAGATAATGTGAACTTATTATGTCTGAATTTCTTTCAGGAAATAGGACATAACAATATTTATAAGCAATCCCTTAAAGGGAAGCACTTAGGTGTTTAGTATACATTCTTCCAGAATCATAATTTAAAGTACCAAGAGGTATGATAACAATTAAGATTTCCAGGAGTGTGAAAACTACAGGTCGTTGGTCACACTTAGGGACTATAAGCCAAAGGAAACCACCCAGATTATGTTACATCTACTCTTACCGTTTGTGAGCAAACTGTTTCTCAAATGATACTATATTATTATATTATATCATTTTTGAATTGGAAACTATGTGAACACACAGTGGTTGTATATAAATGGTTTTTTCCTGCCAATCAGAAAACTGCAGAAATTTTGAATTATTTGCATTTACTAAGATTATTTATATGGTTTGGTTTTATCATGTTAACCTTTCTTGATATTTCATGGAATGTATAGATATTTTTATTTGGCCTTGTCTTCTTCTTCTCATTTTCCTCCTCCTCCCACTCCCCTTCTCACCCCCTTCCTTCTCCTTCATGTCTTCTGCTTCTACAAATCCAGCAGACACTACTACCATTTTAATTTTAATTGTAGTCATGTGTAATTATTTGTATTAAAATTATGAATCAATAATAGTATTGGATACCATTAGAGCATGACATTACTAAGAAGTGGTAAAATTATAGACTCCAATAAGGCAAGAACGCATATTGTAACTTCCACTATGACAACTAAAATAAATAAATAACAACAAAAATAAATAACCTGATTAAAAAATGGACAAAGGGCTTGCATAGACATTTCTCCAGAAAGATACATAAATAAATGGCCATTGAGCACATGGAAAGAAGGTCAACCTAACTTATCATTAGAAAGATTTAAATCAAACCATAATGATATATCACTTCATACTCATTATGATGGCTATTCTCAAAAACAAAACAAAACAAAACAAACAAAATCCAGGAAACAACAGGTATTGTTGGAGATGTGGAGAAATTGGAATCCTATACATACTGCAGATAGGAATAGATAATGGTGCAGCTGCTGTAGAAAATGGTATGGTGGTTCCAAAAAAATAAACATAGAATTACCATATAACCCAACAATTCCATTTCTAGATATGTACTCAAAAAAACCAGAAAGATATCAAAGAGATATCAAAGAGATATCTGCATCATTGTTCATTGCTGCATTATTCACAATAGCTCAAAGGTAGAAGCAATCCAGGTGTCTGTCTCTGGACAAGTGTATATGTGAAATATAGTATATATACATAGAGTGGAATATTATTCAGGCTTGGAAAGAAAAAATTCTAAAATATGCAATAATATAGATGAACCTTGAGGACACTATGTTATATGATTACACTTATATTTGATTTTAGAGAGACAAGGCTGAGTGAAGGTGGCCAGGGAGGAGGGGAGAATGGGAGTTACTCTTTCATGGATAGAGTTTCAGTTTGGGGGATAGAGTTTCATTTTCAGGGAAGATGAAAAAGTAAAGATGGATGGTGGTGATAGTTGTACAAAAATGTGAATGTATTTAATGCCACAAAACTGTACACTCAAAAATAGTTTAAAAGATACATTTTATGTTATGTATGTGTTTTCATTATGTTATATATATGTTTTCACAATAATATATAAATATATATAACATATATAAATATATATTATATAACATATTATGTATGTTATATATTTAAGTATGTATATATATCACATGATATTTAGGTAGAATTAAATATATGATCATAGGCTTTAGTCAAATTTCTGGTTTCTGACCAAAAACCTATTTATTCTGACTTATGGACAGCAGAAGAAATTCTTGGTACTTCATTATTCTCTTGAGAAAATATGGTGGAAAAATCAATATTTAAGTAGTCTTTAATCAATTCCTTATTAAAAAAAAAAATCATGGCTAAAATGTGTCAACCACATAATGCATCATTTCTGTGGCTTTTCCTGACCCAACCAATTCCTTTTCCTAACTTTGCAACAATGGATGTTTTGTGCTCTTGTTTTTTCCTGCTGCTAAAAGGTATGTGGCATATATGATAATTATAGTGGTAAAATGAATATTTAAAAGTAAAAATGGAGGGCATTGGGGGTCAAAATGCTCTTAGTCAGCTTAAAAAGTAGTTTTCAGTTTTCCCATTGGTAAAGACTGTAACAGAAGTAAATGTGAATAAGATTTTATTGTCCCCCTTAGTGTCCTTCCAGCCATAGCTCTTGCTCTTCATCAAGGCTAAAGGGTGAATCCTTATCAGCTACAATGGACTTATAAGATAATAGCTTAATTTAGGGTAAAGTTACTGTATTTTTCTGATACATTGTATTTCACAGTAGGAAGTTAAGAGCTGAGCTATAAAGTTTATATAAATTTATTTCTTTCCTGATGCATTTTATCTGAATAGATCCTTATTTTAAAATTAAACTAGAAGGAACTACATGCTTGACGTGATTTTTAAAATAACAAAAAATCAACAGTATTTTGCTATAATAACTTATTCTTAGAACTTAGAACTCTATTCATATGTGCTTACTTTGCCTTCATTTCCTTTTGAACAGGCATTGTAATACACTAATCCATGGCTAAACTGAAAAATGTAACAATAGATTATTTGCTATATTTAGTGGGTCACATTTTAATCAATCCTGTAGCAGGATGTTTGTCTGTTTATTTTTCTGGGTTTGCAATGCATTCATCCAGAGGAGTTAATCATCTGATAGAAAGTTAAGGCAAAAACCCCCGTCCTGTGGAACTGGGAGAACAGGCATCCCTTGATTCATAGCACATGGGGAGCTGCCACAGTCTAGCTTCCCACTCTGAAGCTGCCTTTTGAAGAGGAGAAACATTAATATTCTCCTGGAACAATAATTATCACCTTCTGCCAATACAAATACAAATGTGCCGCCCTGCTATTCTGAGTCTGTGACAATACCTTGGACACTTGTAAGACAGCTCACCTTCCCACACGGAGGAATGAATCAGATTCACTGTATAGAGGTGATTATCCTTTTCTATATTTTGCTCTACTATCATTTAAGTCGAAGGTTATCACACATCCTCCCTGTCATTTTTATGTAGGAAATCCTCAGCGATAAGGTGACAAAGTTTGACAACACATTTACCTCCGTGGTTACTATCATTCATTCTACTGAATGCTTTGTCTTTATTGTGGAGATATGTAGGTAATTTCCTCCTTCTGGAAGATTTTGCAAGATAATCTTGCAGATATTGGACAAAAAATCACAAATGAGATTCCCTCATACCAACCACCTGCTCTCTCAATGTTACTTCAGAATCATCCTTATATAAATGACACTTTTTTAATATTTTACAGAATGCAAACTGTTAGATGAGATCTTCACAAAAATTGGAAGCAGCATATTTGAAATAGTTGTAGTTGTAGATTTTAAAAAATGCACAAAATAATCATTAGGTTGAAAAAGAACAGAAAATATTCATTTCATCCTTATTATCATTTCTTAATAAGTTTACTTTATTAACAAACTTATAAGTTTTTAATGAAGCAGTAATTTTGAAAACTTCCTTAGCTTCTCTTACTGTTAAAGCATTTAGCAACATAAGTGTTAAAATGTAGTTACTCTAAATAGCACATCATTTCAAATATGTCTATTTATTTGTTATTTAAACGGACTTCTTCAGGTAGCTTCAAGGTAAATGTTAGAATATATGTATTTCTATCCTTAGCTCTTTATTATATGTCACACATTGTATTTTACCTACTATAAAACAATCATAACATATATATGCTAGCTCTTGGAATCTCAGAGTTGCATTTTAAACTCAGACTAATATTTCTATCCTTTGTGATCAAAATAATTAGATGGACCAGTTCTTTGTCTGAATTATTTGATGATTTAGAGTAATTGAATGTTAAAATAATTAAGTCAGTTGTGTTAAAAGCTAAATCCCACTATTAATGTAACTGGTAAATAAACTGAGAAAAAAAAGTCTCACTTGTTGAGAGAAACTGAGTTCATAAGGTTCTTTTTGGGGATTAGGTCTCAAAAAGTTTTCTTCCATGCTGAGAAAGAAAGACAACATGTTTCTAATATGTATGTATATGTTTATAATATTGGTGGGAGTATGTGCGTTCCATTATATTTTTTAGTTCAGTTTCATGAATGGAATCTTATTATAAAATTACAATAAACTCCTCTTAGCTTTCTCACTCAAATGACATCCCCTTGAGACTTGTCTGCCACCTGATAAAATTGGCCCTAATCTTCATATTTATAAAATAAACACAACCACTTGTTTCTTCCCACCCCACACCTATCACCCAACCAGAACTGATAGGGTAGGGACCAAAATCAATATAAGCCAATCAGATTGTCTTTCCAAGTAAGTCAGAATTAGAATCCTGCTACTTAATGCCAAGTTCCATGACTGAGAGATCAGAAGGTAAAAGTAATCTGGGTTAAAATGATATTGAAAAGAGAGTCAAAAGTTAAGCAGAAGTAAATTGAGAACCATCACTATGAGACCATGTGGAGGAAACGAAAAAGTAATTGGATACAGATTTTCTGGCTCCTATTTCCTAGATGTATTTCCATTCCATTTCATTTCCTCTTGTTCTCTCTTGTGCAAAAATATAAGTTTACTTATTGCTTTATAATAATTGAACTGCTCATATTCTTTTTTAATAATGGCACAGATCATAATCATGACAAATTGTGATATATTTTATCACTTTTTGCTTAAATTTCCATTTTTGTTGAGTAACCATTCAGAAGAATTTCTTTCTTTCACGTTTCTCAACCTTCTACCTGACAGTGATTAAGTGTCAAAGGTTCCTGACATGTTGCTTGGTATTGAAAATGAAGCCTATGAAGCTGACGGTTATTCCAGTTATTTAAAAGATTTCCACGTGTGAGATTTTCAAATAATGCAGTCAGGTAACTTCTCTTACAAATTTCTGCATTTTTTTTCTCACTAGATAGTTCCTGGGTTAAACTTGACATCCAGGTTTAGGGCTGTTTGTCATCCACACAATGCTTTGGGACTTTTCTTACAGAGTCTGGATTTTACAAATCCAAAGTAGTTTGGCTTTCAAGGCTCTTAATTCTGCTATGATTTTCAAAAGGCTATCTGACATTTTATCCTTACCAATACCAGTCTCCTCTTGAAAGCGATGCTTACAGAATTCTGCGGTTACTCCCAGAAGCATTGATGAAGTGTTGGTGTTGTGGAAGGACTCAGGGAATGGAGAATAAATAACATCTCAAGAAGTTATCTTCAAGTATCTTCTAGTGGATGTATATCATTATAAATTGTTCAGACCCATAGAATGTACAACATGAAGAGTGAACTATGTAACTGTGGACTCTGGGTGATCACGGTGTGTCAGTATAGGTTCATGTGCGAGTCTGGTGGGGTATGTTGATAATGGGAGATGCTAAGCATGTGTGGAGGCAAGCGTTATTTATATGTGAGTTTCTCTACTTTCCATTCGATTTTGCTATGAATCAAAACTGCTTTAAAAGTAAAGTATAGTAAAAATTTAATAGACAATCTTATCACTAAAATTAAATGTTTATAAAGCACAGAGCCTGGCACACAGTAGTTATTCATTAAATGTCTGTTGATAGGCTAGAGGCGTAAACAAATTGATGGATAAATTAAAGTATAAATAAAGATCAGACAAACATGCATAAGTTCAAGAAACAGTCAATAATTTTAGTAATTAAATAAAAAATTAAGTATTTTATTTGTAAAAAGTAAATGGACAGACCACAATAAAAAAAGAAAAGAAGATAGGGTGAAGTAGAAGTAAGATGATTCAGTATAGCATCTTTCCTGGTAAAGATGTTTAAATCTGTTTCCCAAAGTAAAAAAAGTAGTAGGTGACATTAATCTGTATACATGTCTTCCTCTCAAATAATTTGTATCATTAAATCTAATTCCCAAGTTGCATGTGTTCAGAGATTTTCATTTTATATTTAACACAAAGTAGAACATTCTGAACACAAAAACACACACAAAAAGTAAATGGACAGAGTAAAAGAAAGCACTCTCAATAATTTCTAAAATGTTATTTTATTTTAAAATGTGTTATTTGATCCAAATGGTCTCCAAGTCCCTTTCCAACTTCAACAGTTTGTTATTGAATTATACTTGAGTTTGGATAAACAGCAGAAAATTGTAAAACAGATGTAAGTCTTACTCTCTTGAATTTTTAATTTTGTAAAATATTTTAATTTTTTAATGCATTCAGTATTACAGAATTAAGTTTTACTCGGTAGATATAGAATACATGAAGATGATCATGGAGAGAACTAGTGCTGGCAATGAAGATGAGACAGAGAGCTAAGAGTTACATCATTGTTTCCTTTTGACATTCCTTGGCAACTTGCTATAAAAAGAACAAATAAACTATTATCTTCTTTTCATAAAATCACCATTGAGGAAGCCCTTTCCATAATGCATTGCTTCTTCTCTATCATCCCAGCAGCATGATGCATTAGAACATCCAAAAGCAATTATGTCACATTGGCAGGAGTGTCAAGACCATTTCACATTTAAGGAGAGGAGGACAAACATATTGTGAACCTATTGTTGAGCAACCAGGGATCATTGCCACTGGAAACAGCAGCAAAAACGTTGCTAACAGCCAGTATCAAACACTGTGAAACTTGTGTTGTTTTGTATGCATACACTAGTATCGAGTTTGAGTCTTTTTTTAAAATTTGTTTATTTTTCATATTTAGAGATATGCCTTACAAACTTCTACGTGACTAAGGATAAGAAATACTCTATCTGCAACTTATAATATACCTCAGGGCTTTTTCTGATTTTCAATCACAAAATATTGTTTTCTTAGAATTTTTTATATTGAGATTAATGCATTCTGAGACTGAATTGACAAACAAAAAATTGACCATTATAGTTCCAAAGGGTAACTATTAATTTACTTATTATTGTTCATCAACTGAAGTCAAATTGAAGCATTTGCTCTTCAGTAGAAAAAGGCATCCATGTCCTAGTTTGCCACACTATCTCTCAAAATTAAGGAAGGTTTACCTCTTAATTTTATACCTTTATCCCTGAATATTCTACCCCATTCTCAACTCTTTTTATTCATCAGTTTTTCTCAGAATATTTTGGTGTATCACATTCTTTACAAACATTTATTTTTAGATCCTAATTTTTTTAGAGCTTGCCTATTTTCATAACTCCTAAATTTATCTTTCTTCTGTCATATTTTTGGCCTTTTCTATTCAGTTCAAAATAATGAGCTGCATACAACATATCAGTAAGGCAATAGCTTGAGCATCTTCTCTCTTTCTATCATTTATTATCTTTCTTCCTAAAAAATTGATTTTACTCTATCCTTAACCTTAAAATCTACTCCTTTATAAAGCAAATCTAAAAATACATGACTTTTTCCTTATCTCCCAATATATACTTTCATTCAGTAATTTGGACAGTTTCAACTCTGCTTGCCATCTGGCTGTCTTTCTTCTGTGTTTTGGAATAGTTAAACAAAGTTTGTAGGATGTAGATTGCAGTATAATGAGCAACCATATTCTACAGTTCAGGACAATACAATTCTGTATTCAACTATTTTATAAAGAAATTTAGTTACTGAAAAACTCTGCCCATACATTAATAGACACAAGAATCTTGTGATTCTAGAATGAATCAGAAGATGATTTTATGACATGGACATGGTGTTTATGCCCAATCATTAAATAAGAAAATTCTATCCTTTTATCTTTCTCATAATTAGATTATGTTTACCCCACTAACAGCAGGTATAAATATGTATATACATAGAATATCTACTTATTCTTGTGATAAAGCATTAAATTGGCATATTCTTTCAAAAAGAAAAAAATTACAGTGCTTAGAACTGCTACAATAGTCTCAGACTCCCACTCAGCTCCTCCAATGTGCAAGCTAATAAGTGATAATATTCTTTTTTAAGTTGGTTCAAGCTACTGCTACGACTTTCAAAGTGTGATATATCATATTTTAGAGATAATAGGAATTTTTTTGTTATTACAAATTAAAAGCATTTATAAAGAATGTCATTCTGTCCCTCTGAAAAGGTTATTGGTTACATTCTTGCTATTATTGAAAAACAATGGTTATACTTTTTACATTTATTTTGATCCCACTGAGCTACCTGTTTGAACAATAATGCTTTCTTGAATCTCATTATTAGATGATGTGATTGTGATATTGGATTTCACTGAGATAATCAACATAAAAATTACTGGAATTTAGGCATAGTTTATACTCTTGCTGTTTTTAAAATGTCATAAAAATAAAAATTTTGCTTACAGTATGATGTTATATTTAAAAATAAACCAATATCAAGCACTTTTAAAACTTTTATTAAATAATTTAAGAATACTTTTTTCTTCCCTTCACAATCCCTAGATAAGCTGTCTAGATAAACAAAATTATATGAGATATACTATGCTCTATATTACTGTTCATTAAATTCATGTATTGGTCATGATAGCAAATCTCAGGTAAAAATTAACTAGATATGTCATTTTATTTTTCTCACATGTCAAGTTAAGCATTTATATATTTAGACATGTGTATGCTCTTGACTTCTGTATCCCTCCTCTCACCTATTTCTTACAGAACAGTGCAAAGATGTAAAGGTTATAAAAAAAACATGGGTGTCTGTCCATTAAATTTAACATTTTTTCCATTGTGAATTTCCTCTATCTTAATGAAGAGCATCAAGCAAACAATCTGAAGTAACTTTCATACTTCTAAATTTGTTGTCTAGACATCTAGAAATAATCTCTAGAATTTTTAATAGGAATGTGTTTTGCACCCCTTCAAAAAAATGGTGTAAGATGCTTAACATGCTAGTCATGTTCATTTTCATGCCACAGGTTTCCCCTACAAGTATATGGTTTGATTTTAAAGAAAGGACATTAGGAAATTTTCCTCTACTGGTTTGCAGAGTTCCTTCTCTTGCTGAGAGAGGGAGAAGGGGAAGGGAAAGAGATGGAGTGGTGAGCACAGCATGAAACTGATGTCAGAAAGGTTAGAACTGTACAACATCCAGTTATAAGTGCCCACTAGAAAAACATGTAAATATTCTATGTTATTAACAGTGGAGCCACAAGCGTGTATAACCGTATGGGATTTGTATGGGATTTGGTGGTGAGCAGTCTGTCAAAGTGACTAATGAACTCAGTTCACTGAGTGTTCCTTAAGTTTCTAATAACCCCAGGACTGCGGGAGGCCTTCCCACTGATTTGTCCCTGATGCTGCCTAGCTATATCCCTGTGTCAACCTAGTTTTGAAACAGCTGCCTCTCCACAAGAAATTCAATTACCTCAAGACTTTTGTAGGAACACTGAAGATTTTGGAAACAGTGGGGAGGAATCCCTGGTGTAGCAATCAGCATTATATCATCTGGCTGCCCCTCCAATACTCTCTTTCTTAAACCCCGACCTGCCCCATGCCCCAGGTCCTAATTCTTCTCATTGTATTATGCAGAGTTCCTTCTATCTTGCCTGGAATCCTGGCAGTCAGCCACTCTTAGTTCTATATTTCCACCTACAGGCCAAGGAAGGTTATTAAGGCTTAGTCTCGATATTGGCAGGTGCCTCTGTAAGAGAAATTATCAGGGCAGCTCATCAGAAAAATAACTTTGTTTAATTCTTTATATAAATAAACATTTGATTCAAAATATATTTAGAATCTGATCTCTTCTTACAATTTCCACATCGCATTTGTAATATTGTGATTTATAACAAGAAATATGTATTTGGTCTTCCTCCCTGTTCCTGGCACAGAGCTCATAAAACTCTTGAAATTTCCTACATGATAAGAGAAATAAAGGCACCTTTGCTGGATTAACGAGGTGACTCAGGAAGTTCACGGGGAACCTAAAGATGGGGCTGGCTGCCAAAGAGAAACAAATTGACGATTAGAGGGTTGGAACTTTCAGTTCTACCCCCTCCTCAGGTAGGAGAGAGGATGTGGAGGGCCAGAGGTTTAGTTCAAACATCAACGGCCAACAATTTAATTCATCATGCCTAGGTGATGAAGCCTCCATAGTCACCCAAAGGATGAGGTCTGGAGAGCTTCTGAATTGGTTAACACATAGAGATTTGGGGAGAGGGGTATGCTAGGAGAGGGCATAGAAGTTCTCCTACCTTGTCTTATACATCTCTTTGATCTGGCTACTCCTGAGTTATATCCTTTCATAATCCTCCAGAAAACTACTAAGTAAAATGTATCTCTAACTTGCAAGCTGCTCTAATAAAGTAATCCAACCCAAGGAGGACATTGTTGGAATCTCTCATCTATAGCCAGATGGTCAGAAGCACAAATAGTAATGTGGACTTGCAATTGACTTCTGAAGTAGGAGTAGAGAGTGGGAGCATCTTGCAGGACTGAGTCCTAAATCTATGGGATCTGATGCTATCACCAAGTAGACAGTGTCAAAACTGAGCTGAATTGTAACACTTAACTGATGTCTGAGAACTGTTTGGGGTGGGGGGGAAAATCACACAACAGAATTGGCATCAGAATCCTAACACTGATCCAAGTTACCATCTATCTTTCCAGAAAAATGACAAGCATCTTCTGACTGCTTTGCTTGCTTCTACTTTTGCCCCTGAACCACACACAGCAACCTGAGGGTCCCTTATAAAGCAGAAGACAGCTTATGTCCCTGCTGTGTTCAAGATGTCACTTATATTCCATCTCACCTAGAATAAAAGACACTGTCTTCACTGTTCTCATTCTCTTCACCTTAGCTCATGCCTATGTAGCAACTTTTAGCACCATCAAATACATCAACCTGTCAGGGTCTTTGGATTCACTGTTCCATTGCCTACAATGCTTTTCTTCAACACATCTGCATAGGTCACACACTCACTCTTTAACTTGTTTCATGCCTCAGCTCTGTGTCACCTTAACAAAGAGAACTCCAAAAAACAGCAATTTCTCACCCCTTATCAGCAAACACACTCAAGAGTACACACACACTCATACCCCAATCTCCCTTAATATGTTTTCTTTTTCTCCATAACATTTATCATCTATGCATTATATCTGACATCTTAATATTGTAATGACTTAAATCTCAGATTTATTTCTTTTGTACATAGGACATAAAACATTCTGCAAAGCATGCAACTTATATTTTATTTATTCATTTACTCTTCCGATTTCTTAAATTCTGTTTGTCTCAGTTTATTCAAATGTAAAATAGTAAAAAGTTAGCAACTGCCAATTATAGTGTTTTAGGTGATATAAATTCAGAAGGTATATCTATGTAATTGGCTTAGTGCATAGAATTGAGATAATTACTAATCAATATTACCTATTGATACTGTAATTTTCTTGAGAACAGTTAATTATATAAAGACTAAAATACATAAATAATAATATCGCTGCTTCTATTAGTAGGTATTTTTAGGTCTTAAGAAGCAGAGACTGAGATGGGTATTCCTATTGAGGAAATTAACTGGAGGAAATCTCTCAGGAGAAGGAATGAGGAAAGTAGGACAAAGTCTATGTGGGTTTGTGTTGGAGGGGTTGTTAAGTAATGTGTTATCTGCTCAGCTATAGCTGAGTTCCCACAGGAAGCTCTGATCCAAAAATCACACCACAGAGTTCTATCTAGATGCAAGGTGGCCAAATATTCGTACCTCATGACAGGCAGGCATGACCACAGGAGACACAGGGTGGGATGGGGTGGGGGTGCAGCGGAGCTCAAAGGGAAGGCTTCCTGGCAAGGAGGCCCACCTTCACCTGAAAGTGATGAGAGAACACTTGTGAGTTTTTAGTGACCAACATTCACAACTCCTAAGGGATCGATGTACCCATGTTAATGGGGTCTGGGTAAGGTTTTTTGGGGGGCAGTAACTGTAATTTTTAATTGAAAAACAAATATACAACTTTGGATTTGATCCAAATTGTGCCATAAACAGACTTTCTTTACGTGGCTAAACAAAGTTTAAAAAACAAGAAACAATGAAAGAAAATGTTTCTGGTATCAGAGCAACATACAAAAAATAGTATCGAGTGTATAGTATACCCATTTTGCAATAGTGTAGCTTATAAGTAAATATTGTTGACTGTCCATAGTCCGCAACATTATACTTCAACAACATGCTGATCGTCAGTAAGGAAGCTACTTAAAACTTAGATGTTCCTCATTTAACTAACTCTGTCTTGGTGTGGTGAAGTGGGGTTTAGATATGTCCATCGCAAGCCACATGCAACATGTTATTTGACCAATTTTCTAAAATAAGTTTTCAGAACAATCCCAGTAAGATAAGGAAAGAAACATCCACTACAACTTCCAAAAATTTTTCATAATTTCAGACATTAAAAATAACTGGCTGCAGAGTTTGAAATTCACTCACAAATGGGGCTCCATATATGTTTCAGTAGTGATAATGCATGTCCTTCCTATTCTCTTCCTACCTTGTAATTGAACTCCAATTTTAGATTGGTGATCACACTCAATTTTGTGGCCTCCCAGGAATCCCTGAAACTCATAGAGCATGCTGTGGGATGGTGATTGATTTCTTTCAGTTTGTTTATCTGAAATTTCAAGGAGATTAACAGATGGAATGTCAGATTCAAATGAAGCTTTATTGCTTCAAGCAAAGGAGTAGCAATTAGATTGTTGTCTAAGTAGATTAACACTCTGAACCCCTACCTGCTCCAGATACTTACGTCTAGGACAGCAACTATAGATTCTAGGCAGCCGAAACAGCAGCCAAAACAACTTCAGCCATTGATAAAACCTTTTATCCTTGAATTATACTTTCTGTTGAATCCACCTGCCGATAATAATAGCTCTTCTTATACTTATTGCCCAAATAGATGCTGAATAGAATAAATTTTAAAGATTTTGATGCCCCATGTTAAAATATGATAAACTGAGAAACATTTAATGATTAAAGTGCCAACAAATGCAATGCAGACCATAAAGCACCTGATGTGGCAAATAAATAATAGAAATAGTCCCTGGGTTATTGAGAGCTCTATTTTTTAAAAGGTACATCTTAAATAATTAAAAATCCACTAGATTTAGCACCTCATGAACCTCTCCCTGACTCAAGCTTCGTTCTTCAGTCTTACAGAAATGGATGTAGTGAAAAGGGTTTTAACAGCCAAACATACAATAGTTTGTAGTCCTGTATATTTTAAATCACTTCTACATAGACAACCATTCTTTCTGTGATATACGGACCAGCAATTCATGCTGAAGAAACCTATGACACCTTCCTCTGAGACAGGCATACACAAGCACTAGGAGAAGAGGTAACAACATAAAATACGTGAGAATAATTATTTTTATACACTTGATAGAATTATAATACTTGCTAACTACTGAATTCAAAGTGGCTAACAATATACAGTATTTTAACACTGTTTCTCAACCTTGGCACTACTGATATTTTTGGCCAGATAATTCTCTGTTGTAGGAGGTTGTACTGTGTGGGCATTTTAGGGTGTTTGCAACATATCTGACCTCTACCCTCTAGATACTAGTGGTAGAACCCATCTTTCCTAGTTGTGACAACAGAAAGCATCTCCAGATATTGCTAAATGTCCCATGGGGGCAAAATCTCCATTTGAGGACAATTGCCTTATAATATGTTGTATCTGACAACAGATATAAAATCATGTTAATTATTGAGGACACAAAAGAGACAAATCATGAACTCATCAGTACTCAGCCATATTATTGTTACCGCAAGGCTATGTGAGACTCTGTGCAGCTGAAAGTGTAGTCTTAGTCAAACTGAACAAAGAAAACTGGGTTGTAGAGAAGGCACATGACAAGAAGGTTAAGACTACTTTCCTGTTCAATGCACAGCCCAACCTCCCAGAAGCAACTCTGAGACAAAATAAGAAGCCCGCTTGCATTCACAGGATTTGCTATCATTTCAAGAGTAATGTGAAAACAACTTAGAAAGCTCTTTACTATTTTTATATGTATAAACACAGTATCACTGTCCTCAAACCACTCCTGACTCTGTGGAAAGCAGTCTGTATGGACTGTGAAGTCATGGTTGTAACTTGTGTGTTTATGTGTGACTAAGAGCAATTTTATTTTCCTAGATCCCTGTCCCAACTCCCTACATAGCTATTCTTTATGTCAAAGTTTTATAATACCTATACATTTCATAATTAAATTATAAAAGAGAGACAATTGAATTTTCTTTCTCAAGATTCTTTCAAAATGCTACAATCCATTCCATAACAGGTTTAAAAGTCTAAAAAAATTGTTGGGAGACAATTCTCCACGGTTCTGTTGCAGTTCTGCATGTCTTGCCCTCAGAGACACTGACTACCTATTTTCCTGATTATCTGTTTATGGAAATTCGTCTAATGAAAATCTTTAGAATTTAGAGATAATGTTTTCATCCAGAGACAAGAAGAAGTATGATTACTGTCCAATATAATAAACATAATATTTCTCTCTGGAATAAAAATCAGGTTTACTACGTATTTAAAAGTCTTTGGTTCCCTAAGCCCAGAGTTCCTTGCTTGTAACAGAACTCACTGTGTGTCCAGGTACACCCTTACACTTTTCATATCACACTGTGAGGATTAAGACTCAGGTCATGAATACATGAAAATGCCCATATTCATATATTCGTTGTGAGTAAGAGAGTCCTTTATCTCTGACCCAGGAATGGCATGTCTTTCTTTCAGCATACAGCCTTGATGCTGCTTTTCTACACACATTCTTTCTCAGGTATTCAAGTGATGCGACCACTGTCCCAGACTTCCCATTTTAGCTCTGAAAATTCCACATGTAAGGAGGTTCTAGAGAAAACAGGACAGTTATTCACACTACAACACATATGAAAATGTATGTTTTTTTGTTTGTTTGTTTGTTTTCTTTCTTGTCCTTCTCTCTGCTTTCCTTTCCTTTCTCTTCTTTCTTTCTTCCTTTTTTCCTTTTTCTTTCCTTTCTCCTCTTTCATCTATCTCTCTATTTTTATATCTTCCTTTCCTACTTTCCTTTCTTTCTTTCATTCTACCATTTTTCAATTAGGACTTTAAAGATTATAAAAAGGAGGCGCCAAAGAATCAGTTTCAAATGTCAGGCAGGCATCAATAGGACATGTTTTTAGAATGACAACTGCAGGTTTCATAATTAATTAGAAAACTGATAGAGGCAAATTACTGATATTTTAATTAATCTGATGTGTATTACATTACTATATACACATATTTTTTTTCATATATGTTCATCCTGGGTTGTAAAATTGATTCTGTAACTCTTCTCAAATATTTTGCTACCCAAATTTGTAGAAGGGTCCAATCCCTTATGCCATTCATCAGGTCTAGACCTGATATTTGGATGCTTCTTTCTGTGAGGGATTTTACTTCCTACTTCATTAAAATCAGAAATGTTTCCTTCAGACAAGTAAATGTAAGCAGAATATCACACAGCCCTTCCAAGGATAACTTTTAAAAACCAGAAAGTCATTCCATCATTGCCATTTGTTCCCAGATTGGTAATATGTCCCATAGGACCATCCAAAATCTGAATCAGGTTCTTTGTCTTTCCTGTGCATTGATGCAATCACACAGGCCAATGAAGCTATCTTCTCTTTTTGCTAATGTCTTTTTCATTTTCTGGCCATTTCAGCTTAGGAAAGAAAATTATTAGCCACAAGGAAAAGTTAGAACTATTGCTGATTAGTTGCCATAGGTCACTAACATAAAACCAGGAAAGTCTCTAAACTGATAAAAATGTATTTCTATATAGTGAGCCATATATTTTTTTTCAGAACTATTCTATGAATTTGAGGAAACGTAGTCTCTCAGACATACAGAAAATAAGTAAAAAAAGAGACATTTTGTGAAATTTTAAATGAAACTATTATAAAAGAATCTGGGCAGGACTGTTGTCTATAAGAAATTATGATATATTTATGAAGAAAATAATATAATGGTGGGGAACTATATACACACAAAGAGGGCATAAATTACTAATATCAGAAATGAGAGGGGACATCATTACAGATCTCATGAACATTTAAATGATAATAAAGGAATGCTATGAACAACTCTATGCTCATAAGTTTTATAACCTCAGTGAAATGGAAGGATTCCATGAAAGAAATAATCTACCAAAGCTAACATAGGAATAAGTAGACAATCTTAATAGGCCTGTATTTATTAAATAAATTGAATTGACAATTAATAACCTTATAAAAGAGCAAGTGCCCAGCCCAGGTGGGCTCACTGGTGCATTCTAACAAATACTTAAGAAAAAATTATATCAATTCCCTACATTTTCTTTCAGAATATAAAAGCAGATAAATTACTTCTTAACTCATTCTATGAAGCCAGTATTACCCTATTCTAAAACCAAACAAAAACTTTATAAATAAAAGCATCTACACACCAATATCTCCCAGGAACATAGATGAAAACATTCTTGACAAATATTATCAAATCTAATCCAACAATCTGGAAAAAGAATTATATACCACCACCAAGTAAGATTTAGTCCAGTCATGGACCACTGATTCAACATTTGAAAATCAATTAATATAATCTATAAATCAGCATGCTAAGAAGAAAAAATAATAACAATAGATGTAGGAAAGCATTTGGCAAAAATCCAACATCCATTTGTAATAAAAACTCTCAGTAAACTCAGAGGGGAACTTCAGCTTGGTAAGAATATTTCTACAAAACAAACAGTGCTCTCTCTTCAGAATATTAACTTTTGTGAAGTAACTTTCCTCTTTTATGAGGAAAATATATATTTTATGACATCATATTCTGATAAATATGGGTTATGCCACTTTTCTCTAAAATCCTTGAATGTTCTCGTTTACTTAGTATATATTGCAATCGCTCAGTGCATTTATGCAAAATATACAATTTTAGGGCTGTTTTTAATAACATTACTGTTTGAACAGTGTAGAAAGATGAAGTACAGACCGAGTATTATTCTTTGTAGATAAGTGTGGACATACTTCCATGCAAAGTTCAAACTCTCTATTGCCATTGTTTAGAATCAAATGAAAAGGTAAGAAAGAATTCAATAGTATGCATCGTTTGTCATTTCTGAAGGAACATAGTTGTCATGAGTCACCATTTGAGTCAATACTAATTAAGTCTCAAATTACCAGCTTTTTAAATGGCATGCTGGCTCTCGATGGGGCACAACAATAGGCTATATAAATGTGGAGTCAATTCAACTTTTACTTCATATGCTGTGAATCATTCTCATTGTAAAAGAAATTTGCATATAAATCAGGGTACCTTTAGTTCCTTCTCCAGATCATAGATGGCTGAAGACTCCAAATGAGGTGTTCCTCCAAAGACTGGTAACTAGTAGGAGAATTTCATTCTGATAGTGAAGCTGGAAAGATTCAACATAAATTAATGAGATTGGCCATCTGCAGAAGTGACCCATTCTAACAGATGGCTCCTAAATGTGAGAATAATTACACAAGGGTGCTTCTCAAATCTCATTAAAAAGACTAAAATAAAGCCAATGTAGGATAAACTGTGACCTAATTAATTGTAACTTCTTCTAGTAATGTCAGCAGAAGGCTAAGGCATGCCTGAAGTCTAGGGGAAGAAAAGGAGAGAGCCAAAAGGCCACAATTTGTTACTGGCATCCATTCAGGCAACATTTATTGAGTGCCTACTTATGGGCTAAACATTATGTAATATGTTGGCTCTTACTTTGAAAATAGGAATCACAACACTGAAGATAAATATTTGTATTTGATTGGCAAGCATTTCTTTTTGGTGTAGACAGTTGGATTAAATTACTAGGTTTTAGTAATGCTACTACTTAAAATTCTCCAAATTCTTCCGGTCAAATCTTTTAATAAATTTGCGAGCTGATTTACTGGCATAACTGTTTTGTTTGCCTGTTTGTTTGTTTTTTAATGTCAGCATATGTAATAAAATTATTTTACTGAGAATATATTAAATGTAAGAAATTTTGAATAAAACTATGAAGGATGTGATAATAAATATGGCTTGATGCTTTATTTACTCTCTTTAAAGTATATAATCATAGGGTAAATAAAATGTGAAATAAAATAAGAGCTATAATACCAAGTAAAAGGATCTAGAAAAGAGATAATTCTGGGATACCTGGGTGACTCAGTTGGCTAAGCTGCTGCCTTCGGCTCAGGTCATGATCCCAGGGTCTGGGATCCAGCCCTACATTGGGCTCTTTGCTCAGTGGGGAGCCTGCTTCTCTCTTTGCCTCTGCCTGCCACTCTGTCTGCTTGTGCTCTTTCTCTCTTGCTCTCTCTTTCTCTCTGACAAATAAATAAATAAATAAATAAAATCTTAAAAAAAATAAAAAGAAAAGAACTAATTCTTCATTTGGCATTTGGAAGCTGTGGGTAGAATAGGAGAAGCTTTCATAAAGGAGATAACATGAGCTGAATTTGAAAAGATTTGAAACTCTTCCTCTACAAAGGAGGAATAGTGCAAATACCTTTTGGAGGGTATGGTTAACATACAAAATCAGGAAAAGGTAAAGCTGGTACCAGGTAAGAGGAGGCGTAATAGCAGATGAGGTTAGAAACACATTTGGAATAAAGTCCCTGAGTCCTATATGCCAAGATAAATATAATAAACTAACTCTATAATGCAGGAAACTACTGAGATATTGTTAGGATATAAGTGGAGATCATGGTTAAACATTTCAATGACTCCATGCACAATTATAAAATTGCTTTCTGACTTCTAAGTTAATTTATTGTTATTTGGATGAATAAAATAGCACAGGAACCTTCCCTAGATAGACTGATTAGATCAGTATCCAGATTATAAAATACTGAGAACCAGAGTCTGGTTCCAAGAAATAAATATTTCATGAAGTCATAAGATTACCAAAAAAAAAAAAAAAAGGAGATATTTCTACTCATCCTCTTTCTTCCAGACTATGATAAAGTCCAAATTTTAAGAGCTGAATTATCACTGAATGAGAAACTGAATTTAGTCAAACTATGATTCATTTAGCGAAATAATAAGTCTTTATTAAAAGAAAAACTTTTCCCCTCAAATCTACTAATATTAGATAATTACATTGTTGCACATGTGTTCTCTTTAGAATTTGAAATTTCACATACTTTGAGACTGGAACATTGTTTCAGCTATCTTCTTACTAACGAAAAACCCAGAGGTTGAGAGTAAGTTTTTAAAGTATATTTTAATGTAGAGTTTTTATGTCGGGGATAATAGTTTTAAAGCACTTTTCTATTTAAGTTTTCTCCAATGAAGATTTATGAACAACGTTGACATTAGTAATTTCTACTTAGCTGCTTCTCTTTTTCAATATACCCCTGAATTAGAGACCAAAGTGTCAAGATATGTGCTCCTAGAGACCATTTTTTAGAAGTCTATCATAAACATTGAAAAAAGTTTAAGTAACTTTGATGTAAATGGAATCTTTATTCTCTTGAGTTCCTTTAATTAATTAATTAAAATAAATCAATTAATTAATTGATTCAATAAGAAATTTCTGCTTGATATCACAGATTTCAATAAAGTGAAACAGAAAATAATTTCATTCTTACATATTTCTTTGTTCTACATATTATCAAAAATATATTTATATAGAAGCACTTTTTAATTTTTAATTTCCTAATGAAAGGATATAAGTGTATTATTCTTTTCTTCTAGATAAGCTCTAGCACCATAGAGATTCCCATGGAAATAAATAATAAGCAGAAATAGAAAATTAAAAATCAAAAAGTACTTCCATACCACCAAAGAAATGGGAGAAATAGGATTTTGTCATAAATCATGTATTAGTATGTTGCCAGATGGTGCTAATCCTAGATTTTGGTTAACTCTCACCCATGTCAGATTTAGGATTAATTCAGTACTTATGTCCTCCAATGATCCATTGTGATACCTTGGACTTGAGCTACGTGTATAGGCTTAAGTGGCTCTCTCCCATTTCTTTCTTTCTTTCCCTTTCTTTCTTTCTTTCTCTCTTTTCTTTCTTTCTTTCTGTCTTTTTTTTATGGTTTTATTTAGTTATTTGTCAGACAGAGCGAGAGCGCACAAGTACAAGCAGGCAGAGGGAGAAACAGGTTCCCTGTTAAATAAGGAGCCCGATGTGGAACTCGATCCCACAACCCTAGGATCATGACCACGATGTTTAACTGACTGAGCCACCCAGGCATTCCTCTCCCATTTAATTCTGACCATGCTGCCATCACCCTTCTGCAATCCCCAAGAGCAACAGGGGTAGTAGTAGACATCTTTTACCCTATATGTGGCCCATCATTAGCATCAAGGGCGATTACAACACCTCTTTTGCAAGCTCCTGGGCAGACATTAGCCAGTCTTCCAAGCATAGTGTTCTAGGTTGAATTGTGTCCCCCCAAAAGATGGTGAAGCCCTAATGCCCAGAATCTGTGCTCATGACTTATTTGGAAACAGAAGCTTTGCAGATAATTAAATCAAGATGAAATCATTAGGATGGAGACCAATCCAATAATCTTGTGTTCTTCTAATAATGCAAAACTGAAGACAGAGACAAAGGGACAGAGATACTGAGTAAATGGCATGTGAAAAATTGGTATTATTCTGTCACAAGCCCAGGAACACCAAAGACTGCCTGCAAACTACCAGGAAGCAGGAAACAGGCATGGGTTTCTCTTTCCCATTCTTGGAAAGAAAAAAAATCCAGTCTCTACAATGGTAAGAAATAATGGTTCATTGTTTAAGCTACACAGTCATCTGCTCAAAGATGAAACATTCTCCACCTCTGAGGAGTTTTTGTTTGTTTTCTTGGGGATTTTCCTGTTTTGTTTTGTTTTGTAGGTCAAACGGTAGTGGAGCACATCCTTCTAAGTTAATGTGTTTTCACAGAACATTAGGTTGCTGCCTCTAGCACCCCAGGGGTTCACAGCCTTCTCCTTTAAAATTCAGTGGTTTCATGATATATTTTTTGCAGATCTGTATCACAATTCTTTAATTCAGCAGTTGAAGTCCCTCATAAATAATGACTGGCATGGGCTGGAGAATATCTGTTCCATACTAAAATGATCTCAATTTCAGGTCTCTAGAAATTGCTGATTACTTGGTGATCTTGACTAGAATCTGAAGGTTCATTTCTCCAGCATACTTTCTATAAAGGGTCTGGTTGTAATGACAAGACTTTTTTTCATTATAAATCAATACATACACGGGATGTTTTCCTGTGTCAACAGTCAGTAGCTATCAGGCATACTTTACCTTTAAGAACTTCAGAGAACAGTCATTCTGTCTTGTCTTTATCCTCTAAGAGAAAACTGTGACCAAAACTAAGTCTCAACAACTTAAGGTTTTTCATGGTGCAGAGGGGCCATTTTCAGGAGTCACAGAGATGTAAACTGCTCTGATATCATTGAATCCTATAAGAAACTAGCCCTAGAGCCTGAGATGGACATTCTTACATACATCTTCCCTATGATTTTTTTAAAGATTGTATATATGTACGTATGTATTTATAGCATGTGCAAGCAGGTGGGAGGGGCAGAGGGAGAGAGAGACTCTTAAGCAGGATCCACACCTAGTGTGAAGCCAGCTACAGGGGTCAATCTCATTACCCTGAGATCATGAACTGAGCTGAAATCAAGAGTCAGACACTTAACTGAATATGCCACCTGGGAGACCCATCTTCCCAATAATTTTTTTTCTGCTTCTGAGAATTCAACTAATCTATTAGACAAGTGCTAATTGAGCTCCAGCAAATGCAAAACTGGGTTTAGCAATGTAGGGAACACAAGAGAAAGATCAGGTTCAACTCTAGCCTTTACGGAGTCTATGTCTCTCAGCTGATTCCCTCACTCTCACCATTTGTTTAGACAAGATTATTTCAGGGATACCAAAAACTACATGTTTGGATATATTATTTCTCTCTTAAGTTTGGAAATCCTGAAGTTCCAGTTTCAGGCAGATACTAATAACAAATTTAGGTGCATTCTTAATTTTTAAAGTTGAGAGCAGCTTGCAGAATATATCTGAATACTGGCAAGTTTCTGGTCACAGATACTTGCTTTTAACCACTTTGTTGCCACTATACAATCTAACCTTACAATTTAAAATAATGAATCTCATCATAAATATCCAAGAAACATAAGAGACTGTGATTTCCAAAGTTGCTTAAAGAATAAGACTTTGTAGGTACAATTTTGTGGAATTTTTACCAGTCAAAGGCAAGAACAAACATTGAAAGTAATTGACAAATTTTTTAATGAAATGTACATTATCCAGGGAATTTAGGGGTTTCAATTAATTTATTTATTTTAAAGAATGTTCTTTCTTTCTTTTTTTTCTTTCTTTCTTTCTTTGAGATAGAGAGAGTGAGAGAGAGACTGAGAGAACAGGAACACTGGGGAGGGGCAAAGGGAGAGGGAGAAGCAGGCTTTCCACTGAGCAAGGAGCCCAACACGCAGGTTGACCAGGACCCCAGGATCATGACCTGAGTCAAAGGCCGGATGTTTAACTGACTGAGCCACCCAGGCATCACAGGGAATTTAGGTTTTATCTCTGCTTTTATAGTAATTGATTGTGGACTTCTACAATTTTCTTGGAACTCTTTTCTCTATGATGAGGTATTAAACTAGATAACATTTCAGATTTCTTACTGATTTTATATGTATAGCATTTGGTTGAGGGGGATAGTAGTTTATGTCTAAAGTGATAGAAGCTCAGTTGGCCAAGAAGATCTAAAATAATAACAGAAACCACTGGAAATGGTCAAAATTAAGCAGTTCAGCCTTGGCTTTTCTAAACCTTTTCCTTATTTTTAGCTATTATTTGAAATAATTCCCATGTATATTTTTATCCCCAATTAAGTGAAAGTCATGCCACAACAGATAATTTGTTGATTATTTATGATACCTAATTGAAGGAATATCCCATAGCGATTAGTGATGATGTCCCTGGATACTGAATGATGACATCAAATCAGGTACGTAATTATAGTAGGCAGAATAATGACCACACAATTACTCCCTTATTCTAATCCCTGGAAACTACAAATATGTTACCTTGCATGACAGAAGGGACTTTGCATATGTGATTAAAGAGGTTTGAAGAAAAAAAATCGTGGGGCCTGAATCATTCGTGTGGTCCCAATGTAATCACAAGAATCCCTCTAAGGTAAAGAAGGGGCCACTAGATTCAGAAAAGGAAATATGACAGGCAAGCAGATGTTTGGTTGATATACCATGAACCAAGGAAGGTAAGAAGCCTCTAGAAACTGGAAAGGCAATTATTCCCCAGCATCTCCAAGAAGAAATTAGTGATGCTGAGACTCTGATTTGAGCTCCAGAAGACTCATTCTCAGATTTCTAACCTCCAAACTGTAAGCCAGTATTTGTGTTGTAAACCATAAGTTTGTGGTGATTTGTTGTAGCAGTAACAGGAAACTAATGCAATCTTGGAGTTTAAAAATCATGCTAGAAAATTTAGTTCAAGATGGCAGACAAAACAACTTTATCTGCCTTCCAGTTCCCCCTAACTCTTACTGCAATGACGTACAAATTGTTAAAATCTGTAATAATGAGGAGTATAGCATTCATAACAGAAATGTGTCAGAAACATACAAACAGAATTAAAATATTTCCAGCAGGTTGAAAATTGAGACATATATATTAAGAAATTACTCAGAATAGAAGAAGCTACAGTCTAGCATATATTTAAGAAGTCAAGAAGAGAGATGGGAGGAAATTTTTTAAAAGCCTGTGACTTGGGGACAAATAAGCTTTGAGAATGGAAGTAGTGGGACAAAAAAACAAGTTGATCAGTTTAAAGGTCTGCTGTACTCAAAGTTGCTAAATCATTTGGCCCTACTTATTCTTCATCCCCCAACTAATCTTATGCAGGGATTTAGCCCCTGATATTTTTGTCAAGGGTAAAAAACTGGAGCTCTGTTTCTAAAAATTGCATGCCTAGGGGAAAATGAAGTTTTCTAAGATGATGTTAAGACTTCAGAGTATTTCATCTCATCTAAGATTTGCAAGGGAGAGGTAGGAGCAACAGTGTGCCTCCTTCTCGTCTCCATATAAATTTACCAAAATTTGCCTGTAAGTCTCATAGCTCTCCCACAAACCTTCAACTGCCAGTCAGCTTTATGATCAAGGAAAGAGGACCTTTGAGAAAGTGAACCTCATTACATATTGACAGGGGAAACCCAAGACACCTACATATATTGATGAACATGCAAATGCTATTAAAGTATTTCTGACTGATTGAAAAGCAAGGCATACATATTAAGAAACTAATCTAAATTAAAGAAACTGTGATTCCAACTGACTCTTTGTTCTTCGGGATTAACAGAAAGTCAAGGTCACTGGAATTTTGAGAAAATAATATTTCAGATAGTAAGGAGAAAATTGAAGAAATTTTTACATATCTTAAATGTATGACTTAGAGTTGTTTAATAAGTTATTGAGCCCATAAAGTATAAAAAAGAAAAGTTTGCTAAAAAAAGAATTGCAGGGAGCACAAAAGAAATTTGCAAACTTTGAAAATATAATTTATAACTTTAATAATGAAATGCAGTCCATTGGAGATGGCAAAGAAGAAAGTTTGTGAAAAAAATAAATTAAAAAAAGAGGGGACTTGGTGGGGGAGATAATATTAAACTATTGGAAGAATCTTCCAAATTGAACAGGAATACCAAATGCCCAGAGAGTTGAAGAAAAGACTTAAGCCTGGACACAGTCTTAATGATACATCATAAAACCAAAGAGAAGACCCTAAAAGCTCTTAGATCGAGAACAACAAAAAAGAAGAGATTCTAACTTGCATCGAATATTTCTGAAACTTGCTGACAAGAAATTTTAAAATGGTTATTTATAAAAATTATGAACTTGTAGTTGGAAATAACTTTTGGTAACACTTAAATAAGTTTGTTTTCTAAGCAATTGTTAGTATATTGCAGATAAACACCTCTCCCTCACACTTGGCTCTGCCTTTCCTCACTTCTTTGCAATTTGTCTTAGCTGCAGGCTGGTTCCCAACTAAAATGCTGCTCTTGTTTGCCATCTAGCTCTGTCCTCTGGACTTGGCATGTAGGTTGGTTTACTCAGCAGTTTCCTGGTTCCCCTCAAGGATTTTGGCTTAGTTTCACACACTGACCTTCCCTACAGTGAATCACTACTGAGAGCACACGGCCTCTCATGTCCTGCCAACCCAATAACCAACCAGAAAATCCTCTACCACAAGGAGAACACAAAAGTCTTATGTTGACCTGTGAGAAGCAGAGTGTGGAAACATTCTTGGTAACCATCCACACACATAGCAAAATCAGCATCTCTTTATCCTGTCTTCACTCATCGATTGATTCTTCTTTATCTACACACTTATTGACTTCAAGTCTATACACCAAATAAAGCCATATGTTTAGTTTCCAAAAAAAAAAAAAAAAAGTCTTATTTTTTTGCTTGAAATGGCCAAACTCATTTTAATCCATCAGGTGGATGTGACAATTTTTTTTGTTGTTGTTGGGAAGCAGGTTCTTATTTTTCCTGTTGTTTTTATTTTAGTTTATTCCCTCAGTTATGAAAATGATATACAATTTCTCTCCTGGTATGTCTGTCAATTTTCTTTCAGTCATCCAAAGTTTGCTCTCTGTAAAGTATGTTTCTGAGCCATCTGCAGCTACAATTCACAGCCCATTTATGTCCAGATCAGCAAAATGTATTTCAGTAGACATAAGTTGAATGATGATGGATTCAGAAGTGACACTAATGGAAATGCTCAAAATATAAGATTTGTTGCCTGTTGTGTAAGCCAAAAATTACAGCCATATTGAAAATTAGATATGCATACCACACAAGACCTCAAAGCCTGAAGAGGTTTTTTATCCTCAGATGGATACTAAGAAAATGCTACGTGATTTGAAAATGCAGTCATTCAAGAACGTAGGCCAGAAGCTGATCTCACAACTATTGTGTGCGGTTTTATGTGTTACCATGGCAGTCACTTCTTCCTGTAGGAATGAGGTGGTAGAGACCTCCCCAAGAATAATTCCTAAATGGACCAGAAGCCTAAAATCAATGTTTACCCATGTTTTTAATAGCACTTTGCTTTCAACATTGATTGAGTTTATTGAATACTCCCACTGGCCATTTAAGTATCATGTTAAATGGAAAGTTCCCAATGGTGTTACTGAAACCTACAACTAACAGGCACCCTTGGTTTTTCAGAGAGCCAATGACCCTGAGTATCATTGGTTACTTAAACCTGTGGCAAGAAGCCACAGGATTTCTGAAATTAGCTGCTTTTCTGGCCTGTTTTCATTGAATTAAAAAAAAAAAAAGGCTTTATAGAAAGTAATTACAAAGTCTTTACATTAATTCTAGTAATTAAATGTGACTGCACCTATTATTATTAGCTTCTGTTCTTTTCGGCATTATTAGCGGCAAGGGGAGCTCAACACAAAAGTTTATGCCTAGCTGGGCATGAATTATTTAAATCAAGTAAATGGACATATTACAAATGTACTCTACTTGAACAACTAGGAAAAAAATGAAAATTTTTGCTTTGAGTGCAAATAAACAGTAATTTCATAATGAAAGCAAAATTGTATGACCAGGTCAAAGAACAATGAAATGATCAAATCCTTTTTCTCCGTTCAAGTATTTTTTTTTTAAGACAAAACTAACATTGGAAATAGCAAGAATTGACAGACCAGTAGAACTGGATTCTCTTTCCCTATATCATCACTACCTAAATTTGGAAAAATGCACTCTGGGAAAAAAAAAAAAAAGTAAGTGTCTTCCCTTTGCTTTCTCTATATTGTGTTTATGGCATTTTGATTAACATCCAGGTATTTAAGAACATCATCCATCTATTACCAGTATAGTATAAGAATGACCAGAAAGAATATTAGAAAAACCTCTTTATATGGTCCTTTAACAATAACTGTATTAAATTAATATCTAGAAAGAGGTTGTCTCTTTCTATAACATCTGTGAGTCCAATGTGGAGAAGCATGAACAAATTATTTAATATTTTAATAATTATTTATATATTGTTTATCCCCTCTGGTCTTTAAACTATTTAAAATTACAAGATTTACCATAGTATTCTCATTGGGAGACAGTAGAAGGTTAGCAATTGAAGTGGATATATGTTTGTTTTCTCCTAAGCTCCTGCTGTTACTGTCTGCTCTTTACTATTGTTCCTAGTTTCTACCTGTTATTCGAGGGAATGTAACCTAACTCTCATCTAGGAAAGTAGTCCATCCTCTGGCGACAGAATTTTCTTCAGAGTAAAGAATGTGATTACGTTGGTTCAATCAAAGTGAAGCATAGAACCTCTGCTCAAAATTCTGACATATACTCTCTCCAAGCAAGATGCTATATTGGAAAATGGCACTATAACCATTTTGCTATTGTATGGATGCCAATCTGAAGGTGAGCAAATACATGAAGGAGGCAGAGTCTTGGAGACTCATGGAACAACAGAGATGTAGCCAAGATTAAGCCAAGCCCGGATCCCGCTATTTTTGTGGACTTGTGTGTGTGTGTCTTTTGAACTGTTAAATCAATTTGAGTTGGATTATGTCTTCGTAACCAAGTGTCTTGACTGTTAAAATAACAGGAGATAATAAGGAAATAAGTTACCTGTGAAATTAACAAAACGTTTTTAAGCCAAAAGAATCCCATCTTAAATATTTGATGTTATAGTAGTTCTCGATTGCAGCACTATGGCACAGTGATGAACTCCAAGCTCTCTAGTCATATCAATAAATTTTTGTTAATACATAATATGTATCTTTGTAAACAGAGTATATTCATTTGTTTTGATGATACTTAAACTCTACTAATGCACTAGATAAATTATACTACACTTCAGTTTAGTCAGCTGCCCTAATCAGGAATTTGAACTTTAAGAGTGTTCAGTTATAATTAAACTTAGGAAATCTAAACTGGGAGTAATTGTTAAAAGCATTTCTATAATCCACATGTCAATCAATACCAAGGCCTTTTCCAAATAGCATAATGAACCTTAGAATTATGTTTCTACTGGTGAAATTAATGGCTTGTTCATCATCATCCTGAATATTAGCAATGGGTTCTCAGTAAAATTAATAGTATTCAAAATATGTAAATTGACTAAAATAATTAAAAATCACTCCTAAACTTTACATAATGAGAGGATAAAATTATCACAAAACTTGATCATTAAATGGTCTGTGTCCAGTCATTAGATTCAAAATTTCTAAATTTCTATATCAACTAAAGGAAAATAGAATCCCTTCTCTGTAATATTAGCATGTCTACCTCATATGAATATTTCATTCAAGGTGTGGCTGAAGCATCAAAAGATCAGAGACCTTTTGGACTTACAAAGTAAGTGGCATGAACTATTTCACGTCTACTTCTTAATGGTTGCTTAATAAATTTCTATATATATAGCTAGAATTGGCCTACAATTTTCTTTCTTTTCAAGCTTGTAGCAAGACTATAGGGTAGAGCTAATTCTCACCTACCTCAGAATTCTCCAGGGGCTATCATTATCCAACAAAAAGGAACCTGTGCATTATGCATAACCAAAATGACTAAGAGTATTTTATAATACCAATTATTAAAGCAGTGTTTCTCAGAATAACATTGTAATGCATGTGTTTGAAGACATAGTTTAGAGAGAGACATAACCTGTTTCAAGATAGAAATAAGAATTATAATTTTGTCAAAGATGATCTAGACCTGAAAAGTTATATTCCAATGTTGACACAAAGTTAAATGGTAACTAAATGAATGTGATTGTCTCTTTCTATAATATCTGTGAGTCCAATGTGGAGAAGCATGAACAAGTTATTTAATATTTTAATAATTATTTATTTATTGTTTATCCCCTCTGGTCTTTAAGCTATTTAAAATTAGAGGGTTTACCATAGTATTCTCATTGGGAGACAGTAGAAGGTCAATAATTGCAGTGGATATATGTTTGTTTTCTCCTAAGCTCCTGCTGTTACTGTCTGCTCTTTACTATTGTTCCTAGTTTCTACCTGTTACGTGAAGGAGAATAACCTAAATGAAGGACATTAGTCCCAGGATTATTATTTTTTTTTCTTAAATCTATTATTGTATTTATTTTAAACTGATTTTTAATGAAAGTTTCAATTATATAAATAATATATATACACATTTTCATGGAAAAAATTAAAACATAAGAATATAGTAACTACAAATACTGTTTTGAGTACCACCAATCTCAATCTTCTTGTTAGTAAGTAACTGTTGTGTGTCTCTCAGAATTTTTTTCTATGTATTTATACACATGCATACATGCACAGTCATGGGAAATATATATATTATTTAGGAGGAATGAAAAAAACTTACAAATTTTTTTATATTTAGTATTGTCTTAGCAAAGTAGTGCACTTGATTCCAACTTCCTATTTTTAGCGTAGTTTAGCGTAGCGTAGTAAGTGATATCTACTTGCCTTTTTTTTTCTTTCGCAAACAATGCTATGGTGAATATTATGATTTTTTCTCGTGTTGATATGAGAAGATTTCTTCTTATGTTCATATAGTAGAATCCCCCTAGCTTAAATTCTAAGAATTCAAAGTAGAATTGCTAAGTCATAGAGAAAGTACTTATAAAAATTTAATGAATATTGCCAATTGTCTTTTAAGTGCTTTTCCATCAGATGAGAAAAGACCTGTTTCTTTATACTGACTTCTTTGTCAGCACTTGATATTATCATATTTTAATTATTTGCTGATCTCACGGAAAAAATCACTAACCCATTCATGTTTTTTTATTTTTTTTAAATTTCATTTCTTTTCAGCGTAACAGAATTCATAGTTTTACACCACACCCAGTGCTCCATGCAATGCGTGCCCTCCATAATACCCACCACCTGGCTCCCCCAACCTCCCACCCCCCCCTTCATGTTTTAATTAACATTCTCTGATTTCTAAAAACAAACAAACAAAAAACAATTCTCTGATTTCTTACAAGGTTAAAAACTGTTTCACAAATATATTAGTGCTTAGACTCTCCTCTTCTATGAATGTCCTGTTCATATTTTTAGCCTAGAATACTTTCATAGATAATTATAATCATTGCTACACAGCATCAGTAATTAATAATGATTTCCAACATGCTTGGTGTTTTGACACTCTTAATCCCTTAACTGTATTACATATCAAAACAATCTAGTGTTTTAAAGGTAGGCAAAAAAATATTGTGAATCATTGCAAAATTTTAATAAATATTTATGTAAATTCATTTATCTATAATAAAAAGAGTGCAACCAGGAAGCCTGGGTGGCTCAGTCAGTTAAGTGGCTGCCTTCAGCTCAGGTCCTGATCCCAGGGTCCCAGGATCGAGCCCCTCATGGGGCTCCCTGCTTGGCTGGGAAGCCTGCATCAACCTCTCTCTCTGCCACTCCCTCTGCTTGTGCTTGCTCTCTCTCTCTCCCTCTCTCTGTTAAATAATAAATAAAATCTTAAAAAAAAAAAAGTGTGCAACCTCCCTGAAGAAGGAATTGTGGCAGGCAAACTCTAACATCATTTTTAACTATTTTCCTACTTTGTATTCAAATGCACAAAGGAGAGCACTTGTTTTTTCTTAAATTCCAAACAACAAATCACAGACATAGAAGGTTTATTTTTCAGGAAAAAAAATAAATAAAACACAGACATTTCTCATTTGATTGTCAAAAAGGACACTTAAAAAGAAAAATAGGACTCAAACAATAGTCAATGAATTTCATTTCATCCATAGTACAGTAGTATCAAAATATGGCTATCTAGCATTGGATAAGAACTATTTAAGTATTTGGAGTCTTAGTTAATTTTAAATTTTCTTTCACGCCTTAAGCAAATAGTTTAACTTCTTATTTTCATTGACTTTGTTTACAAAGTGGGAAAATATTTGGCACATTTTTCTTTTAAATTGTACTAAATTATTGCTGCAAACAACTTAAAAACTACAGACATAATTTGAGTAAACCAGAGTCAAAAACCCTCCTTATTATACTAAAGAAGGTTAAGGAAAAATATAAGAAAGTATATCTTAGGGAAAAACCAAAAGAACATATTCTCCCTTGATATTTTTTTATCTTCCATAAAATTCTGGATAACAATTGTTTTTAAAAGATTGAAACTTTTAAAAATGATGACTTTTAGGTGTATTCTAGCACATCTTATCCTAGCACATCCTTAAGACATTTATCTTTTAAATTTCTTCAAATATTTCACAAAAGAGACACTCCAGTTACTGAAATGTCTTATAGATTTTTATAATAGGAATTTAAAATTAGGGCTTAATTGAAAAACTTTCAACAAGTTTCACGTGTTTCAGTGTTTTCTCCTTATTTTATGAGCAATGTCATTTCCTACAAAAAAATAAAAGTCCAATTCTCTCATTATCCAACACAAAAGTATTCAATTTTAACCTATTGCTTTTGTGGTTTCCTAAAGTCGTTGTCTTCCTATCTATTGGTTTACATTACCTAATGAAGTACTATGATAATTAAGAAACATGCTGTTTTCTTTTCAAAGTAATTTGTTGAGAGTTTTAGCTTGTAAGTCATTCCCCCACCTCTGTTGCAATATTTTTATGTGCCCCATTCAGTAGGATTTCTGATTATTAGAATGAATGGTAATATCATAGTTTGTTTGAAGAGCATTGATTTATCTATCATGCAACCATTGCTTATGATGAGTCTCTCTGACTGTTCAAAGTGATTTCCAAGGAAAGTAATTGTTTTAGAACTGTTTTAAACAACATAAATAAAAATTCCACCCTATGGACCAATATACCAAGCTGATATCTCTATAGATTTTCAGGAAAAGATTGAGGGATTTGTGAAAGCAATTTAAGTTATACCTCCTCCTCGATGTATTTTGCCCAACTCTCAATAATATATCTGGTTGGAAAATCTTTGACTGTGCCAAGAATTTACAAAACAACTAGGAAAGTTAAAGAAACAGATTTAGAATTGGACATGGAAAATATAGTTATGAATTAACTGAGTACTCTTTATTTTGACTTAATTAAATACAAAGTTAATACCAGTGGGAAAACTAAACCCTCATTTGCACCATAAGTTAATATCAAATTATTAGAGGAAAATTTCAAAGATACAATGATGTCTTTATTCTTTGCTGCCAGAATGTCCTTCATTGAGAAGTTTTGCTTTTTTGGCAAGGTGCTTCAGATCCAGGAATGATGATTCATGAAATCTGGAGGTTGACATTGTTAAGCAACAAGATTTCAGAAAATATTACATCATCACAACAAAATATCCAACCAAGGATGAATGGCTAGATTAGTATTTTAGACAAAGGAAATAATACTCTCAAATGTTATAGGTAAATTACTTTTTTCATAAATTTAGTTCCTGAAAAATGAGAAAAAATATACAATCATTATTCTCTACATAAATGACTTTTTAAAAGCACATTGTATTTTCCCATAATGTGTATGGTTGTTTTCTTTCAGATTTTTCCTAAAATTTTAAATTAAGCTTTATTTACTTCTATTTTATTTTATTTTATTTTATTTATTTTTATAGGAAATAGAAGGAACCTGGGGAAATGTGCATATACTGTAAGCTAACATGTTTGCCACAATCATTTGTTTCATTTAGAAATAAAGATAGCCTATTATTTTTCAGGTATTTTCCATGCTAGGTGTTAAATTACAGCACTGACGGCAGCAATCCATATATATTTTTTTTACTAATTCTTAATAGGTCATAGTAGTAATAAACTGGAAATAGAAACTACTGATGAAAAAATATATATACGTATATATTTGTACCCATCTGTGTAATTTCAGAAAGGAAACAAAAGATTAATGCAATCTATTGGTGTAAATTATATAATTCAGACTTATGTCTCTTGTTTAAACTCAGAAAAGTGATAATAATGTAGATGAGCCTAAAGGGTTGCTAGATCTCACAATAAGACCAGAAGACAAACAACTCCAAATTAAAATGGCATTATCATGATTCAGTTCAGTCAGACTTCTCTTAGGGGTTTCCTATAAGAATTATATTTTTCTGGGAGGACACAAGATGGCAGAGGAGTAGGAGACTGAAATAGCATTAGGTCCCAGGAGTTCAGCTAGATAGTTATCAAACCATTCCAAACACCTACAGGAGATAGAAGAGAAGAAGAGCAGCAATTCTAGGAACAGAAAATTGACCACTCTTTAGAAGGTGGGAAGGTGGAGAAGTGAATCTGAAGTGACAGGATTAGAGACCACAGGGGGAGGGGCCAGGCTCCTGGCAAGCAGTGGAGCAGTGGAACAGTGGAGCCCCAAATCAGAACTTTTAGAAGTCTATTACACTGAGGGACGTTGCTCCAGAGGCTAAGCAGAAGGTAGAGCTCTCACAGGGACAGTGTGGTGTCAGGACTCATGGGGTCCCAGAAAGACTGAGAGTGTCTGAGTACAGCAGAGCTGCCAGGTTTGGACCAAGGAACAGAGACAGAGACGGAACCAAGGAGTGAGCTCTCAGTTCGGGCTTAGATTAAACAGTGATCCAAGGCATGGTTGGGCCACTGCTCTTTGAGCAGGGACCCCACAAGTGGTACATCTGGAGATACTCCCTCCTTCCTTTCCAGGAGAAGTGGTGCAGAAGTACATAGCAGAAATCTGCTGGGTTTGGAAACTCCAAGCGGGGCTGTGCACCAGAGATAGAAATCTCAGTCAAGGGCTGGGTGAGCACAGAGTGTGGCCAGGGACCAAAGTGGAAGGATTGACTGCTTTTCTCTGAGGGCACACTGAGGAGTGGGGCCCCAAGCTCGTGGCTCCTCCAGGCCAGAGATTGGGAGGCCGCCATTTTCATTTCCATCCTCCAAAGCTGTATGCAAAGCGTTCAGGGAACAAAAGCTACTGAAACCCCAACAGATTACTTAGCCTCTAAGCAAAGTGAGAGCCTAAAGGTAACATTGACCACAAAAGAACGGAGACAATATACAGTAATAGTCACCTTACAGGCAATACAGTGGCGCTAAATTCATATCTTTCCATAGTGACCCTGAATGTAAATGAGCTAAATGCCCCAGTCAAAAGACATAGGATATCAGAATAGATTAGAAAAAAAAGACTCATCAATATGCTGTCTCCAAGAAACTCATTTTAGACCAAAAGTCACCTCCAGATTTAAAGTGAGGGGGTGGAAAACAATTTACCATACTAATGGACATTAAAAGAAAGTTTAGTTGGCGATCCTTATATCAGATCAATTAGATTTTAAGTCAAAGACTATAATAAGAGATGAGGAAGGACACTATATCATACTTAAAGGGTCTGTCCAACAAGAAGACCTAGCAGTTTTAAATATCTATGTCCCTAACATGGGAGCAATCAATTATATAAACGAATTAATAACAAAATCAAAGAAACATATTGACAATAATACAATAATAGTAGGGGAGTTTAATACCCCCCCTCACTAAAATGGACAGAAAATTTAAGCAATAGATGAATAAGGAAATAAAGGCTTGGAATGACATACTGGACCAGATGGACATAACAGATATATTCAGAACATTTCATCCCAAAGCAACAGAATACACACTCTTCTCTAATATACATGGTACATTCTCCAGAATAGATCACATCCTTGGTCACAAATCAGGTCTCAACCAGTACCAAAAGATTGAGATCATTCCCTGCATATTTTCAGACCAAAATGTTCTGAAGCTAAAACTCAATCACAAGAGGAAATTTGGAAAGAACTCAAATACATAGAGGTTAAAGAGCATCCTACTAAAGAATGAATGGGTCAACCAGGAAATTTAAGAAGGATTCAAAAAATTAATGGAAACAAATTAAAATGAAAACACAACTGTTCAAAATCTTTGGGATGCAGCAAAGGCAGCCCTGAGAGGAAAGTCTATAGTAATATAAGCCTTTATCAAGAAACAAGAAAGGTCTCAAGTACACAAGCACTCCCTATACCTAAAGGGGCTGGACAAAGGACAGCAAAGAAAACCTAAACCCAGCAGGAGAAGAGAAATAATAAAGATCAGAGCAGAAATCAATGAAATAGAGATAAAAAAAAAAAAAACCCACAAACAACAACAACAACAACAACAAAACAGTAGAACAGTGAAATTGGGAGCTGATTCTTTGAAAGAATTTATAAGATTGATAAACCCTGGCCAGACTTATCCAAAAGAAAAGAGAAAGGATCCAATTTAATAAAATTGTGAATGAAAGAGGGGAGCTCCCAACCAACACCAAAGAAACACAAACAACTATACGAACATATTATGAGTAATTATACACCAGCAAATTTGACAATCCAGAAGAAATGAATGCATTCCTAGAGGCATATAAACTACCAAAACTAAACCAGGAAGAATAGAAAACCTGAACAGACCCATAACCAATAAGGAGATTGAAGCAGTAATTAAAAATCTCCCAACAAACAAGAGCCCAGGGCCAGACAGCTTCCCAGGGGAATTCAACCAAACATTTTAAGAAGAATTAATACCTATTCTCCTGAAATTGTTCCAAAAAATAGAAAAGAAAGGAAAACTTCCAAACTAATTTTGGAATTACCTTGATCCCAAAACCAGACAAAGACCCCATCAAAAAGGAGAATTACAGACCAATATCTTTGATGAACATGGATGCAAAAATTCTCACCAAAATACTAGCCAATAGGATCCAACAGTACATTAAAAAGGATTATTCACCACAGCCAAGGTGTATTTATTCCTCTGCTACAAGACTGGTTCAACATCCACAAATCAATCAATGTGATAGAATACATTAATAAAAGAAAGAACAAGAACCATAGGATACCCTAAATAGATGCTGAAAAAGCATTTGACAAAGTACAGCATCTTTATTTGATCAAAACTCTTCAAAGTGTAGTGATAGAGGGTATATACCTCAATACCATCAAAGCCATCTATGAAAAACCACAGTGAATATGAAAGCTTTTCCCCTACAGTCAGGAAAAACAGCAGGGATGTCTATTACCACTGTAGGAAAACAGCAGGGATGTCTATTATCACCACTGCTATTCAACATAGTACTAGAAGTCCTAACCTCACCAATCAGACAACAAAAAGAAATAAAAGGCATCCAAATTGGCAAAGAAGTCAAATTCTCACTATTTGCAGATGATATGATACTTATGTGGAAAGCTTAAAACACTCCAAAACTGCTAGAACTCATACAGGAATTCAGTAAAGTGTCAGGATATAAAATCAATGCACAGAAATCAGTTGCATTTCTATACACATACAGCAAGACAGAAGAAAGAGAAATTAAGGAGTCAATCCCATTTACAATTGCACCCAAAACCATAAGATACCTAAGAATAAAGCTAACCAAAGAGGCAAAGAATGTGCACTCAGAAAACTGTAAAGTACTCATGAAAGAAATTGAGGAAGATACAAAGAAATGGAAAAAAGTTCCATGCTCATGGATTGGAAGATATTGTGTAAAAGTCTATGCTACCTAAAGCAATCTACACATTTAATGCAATCCCTATCAAAAAAGCATCCATTTTTTTTAAAAGAAATGGAATAAATAATCCTGAAATTTATACGGAACCAGAAAAGACCCCCAATAGCCAGAGGAATGTTGAAAAAGAAAGCCAAAGTTGGTGGCATCACAATTCCAGACTTCAAGCTCTATTACAAAGCAGTAACCATCAAGACAGTATGGTACTAGAACAAAAACAGACACATACATCAATGGAACAGAATAGAGAGCCCAGAAATAGTCCCTCAACTCTATAGTCAACTATTCTTGACAGAGCAGGAAAAAATGTCCAATGGAAAAAAGACAGTCTCTTCAACAGCTAGTGTTGGGAAAATTGGACAGCCACATGCAGAAGAATGTAACTGGACCATTTTCTTACACCACATACAAAAATAGACTCAAAATGGATAAAAGACCTCAATATAAGGCAGGAATCCATCAAAATCTGTGAGGAGAACACAGGCAGCAAACCTCTTTGACTTCAGCCACAGCAACTTCTTCCTAGAAACATTGCCAAAGGCAACTTCATCAAGATCAAAAGCCTTTGCACAACAAAGGAAACAGTCAACAAAACCAAAAGACAACTGACAGAATGGGAGAAAGTATTTGCAAATAACATATCAGATAAAGGCTAGTATCCAAAATCTATAAAGAACTTATCAAACTCAACACCCAAAGAACAAATAATCCAATCAAGAAATGGGTAGAAGACATGAATAGACATTTCTGCAAAGAAGACATCCAGGTGACCAACAGATACATGAAAAAGTGCTCCAAATCACTCGGCATCAGGTAAATACAAATCAAAACAACAGTGAGATACCATCTCACACCAGTCAGAATGGTTAAAATTAACAAGTCAGGAAATGACAGATGTTGGCGAGGATGCAGAAAAAGGGGAACCCTCCTACACTGTTGGTGGAAATACAAACTGGTACAGCTACTCTGGAAAAAGCATGGAAGTTCCTTGAAAAGTTGAAAATAGAGCTACCCTATAATCCAGCAATTGCACTACTGGGTATTTACCCTAAATACAAATGTAGTGATCTGAAGGGGCACATGCACCCGAATGTTTATAGCAGCAATGTCTGCAATAGCATGGATAAAGAAGAGGTGGTATATATATATATATACAATGGAATACTATGCAGCCATCAAAATGACGTCTTGCCATTTGCCATGATGTGGATGGAACTAGAGGTTATTATGCTGAGTGAAATAAGTCAATCAGAGAAAGACAATTATATGATCTCTCTGATATGAGGAATTACAGAGGAAGGACGGGGGTCATGGGGGGTAGGGAAGGGAAAAATGAAACAAGATGGGATCAGGAGAGAGACAAACCATAAGTGACTCTTAGTCTCACAAAACAAACTGTGGGTTGCTGGGGGTAGGGAGGTAGGAATAGGATGTTTGGGTTATGGACATTGGGGAGGGTATGAGCTACAGTGAATGTTGTGAAATGTGTAAGCCTGATGAATCACAGATCTGTTCTCCTGGGGCAAATAATACATATATGTTAATCAAAATAATTTTTAAAAAATGAATTATATTTTTCTGGAATGCTTTTTTCTATATTTGGGCTGTACTCACACAAAAAAGGTTTTGGGCCAGAAAGTATCATTCAACATACCTCTATTTTTATCCCAGGAGTCCTATGCTAAATTGTGAAGAAACAAAGCAATTAGTATGAGCCTAGTCTAATGCAGACACCATGTGAAAAAGGAGACAGGTTTATAAGCAATTAACTATACAATACAATATAAGTGCAAACCTAACACTGTGACTGAAGTAGACACAGAATCATAGAGAAAAACATACATTAGTATCTCAGTGGGAAGAGTGAGATTGTTAAGACTTCATAGAAGAAAGAATATATGCACTGGGGTTTGAAGGGTCACCAGCAATTTGTCAGGTGGAGAAAGCATAGAGGTATGTTCTAAGCAAAGGGAAAAGCATTAGTAAAGATATCTAGTATTATATTATCTAGTATATATATTAGTAAATATATATACTAGCATATATAGTATATACTATAAAATAAAATATAGTAAATATATATCTATTATATATATTAGTAAAGATATCCAGATGCATAGGGCGTTTAGGGCCACAGGTCCTATGGGAGAAGTTATAAAAAATGAAACTAGATTATGAATGGTAATGAAATCATTTGGGCTATGATTAGTCACAAAAGAAATGACACATTATGATAAATTATCATAATTACTGTGGATATTGGAGAGGAAGAAGGACTGGAAGAAAGGATGCCATTAGGAGGCCACTGAAATTATATGAACAAGAGATGATAACAACTGGATGAAGACAAGTAGAATTGGAATGGCAATGGATTTTTGGAAGCATTTTAGACATTGATCTACAGGGTCTAGGGTAAAATTCCTTCTAGAGAGTGAAGAAAAGGAATCAGATATCATAGGATTATCTTTCGAGTTTGGGTACAGTTACATTACCTGAAATGAGGAATCTAGGAGAGGGCATTTGTGAAGGTGAGGAAAAGAGAATATACTTAATGGTTGAATTTGGTACATCTGATGGGTCTATGCATACCCAGATGGAGATAGCAAGTGTCAGTTGTAAATACACATATGGACTCAACAAAAATATTTGATTCTTCAGCTACTGCTTTGGAAATCATTGGCATACTGGCAACAGTAGAAAAGGGCTAAAATTAAATATCATTATTTAAGATTAGGAATAAAAAAGTCTCAGCTGAAAGTTTGGGGGCTTTACTGGACACGGTCTTCCTTTACATACCACGTATTCCCATTTTTCTCCCAACACCGAGAGATTGCTGAAATCTTTGGTTAGCTCCTGAGCCTCCTGATGGCTGCTTTTGGTCTTTCTTGGCGTCTTGCCCCAAATATGTAGCACTGGATTCAGATTATTAACTCCGCCAGTCTTGATTGTTTTGGTAGCCTTAAATTCAATATTTTTTTTTTCCTATTCAGATCAGTGAGATGCCACAAACTTGGGGTTGTTACTGCCTCTCTGTCTCTTGTGGTGAATAAATAAAATCCTTGACAGGAAATGTCTATAGAAAAAATTTAGCTCACCTTAACACATTTTCTTTCTCTCTGAAATATTTACTGACTGCTAAATTCTTGACTTTTTTTCCCCTATGATTTCAGTCTTAATAAAAAACTCTATATCCAGATTCTATAGTTTATCATGGTCAGAGGATTAACCTGGTAATGAGGACTTCATGACAGGCAGATGTGAAATTCTCCTCCAGAGCATCTTGTATGTAACTCTACTAGAACACTTACTGCAGTGTGTTTTAATTATAGATATACCCTTTTCTCCCATTTGACCTAAGAATAGTGAATCATTACAGTCATATATGACATATATTATATATATTATACCTAATACTTATTATCTGGCATCAATAAATGATGCTTGGATAAATAATGAGCTTTTAAAGAGTATGCAAAATGCAAAATTTCCTCAGAGCTATAAGGGAAGATCATCTGTCTGTGAAGAAAAAAAAAAAAGGAGCTGTCTTTACATCTCCCTTTGTGAAATATATTTGACTCCCTCACACTTTACCTTCCCATCATTCTGAATCTGATGGTTCCTACCACCCCATTCCATGCTGCATTGCCCCTCCTTGTCTTCTAACCACATTTCATCAGTATGAAATAATTTGTTTTGCTTTTTTTAATCTCTCTGTGAAACTCATTTCCTCCCTTAAAAATCTAATTAAGCAGCATCTCCTCAGTTAAGAATTTCTCAACCTCTTTCCTTTCTGTGTTACTCCAATATTTTGCATTTTTACTCTTACTCTTATTGTTTGCTTACACACCTGCTTCTTTTGTGAAAATAACTGAACATGGAATCTACCTTTAACAAGTTTTTCCAAACTGCTGTGATTATTATCAGCCAATCTCCATGGAGGGCTTGCAGGGTATGGATAAGAGATTTGCTTGCTTTATACACACACACACACACACACACACATACTATCATGTTGATATTATTAGTTCATTTTATATATGAAAAAGACTGAGGTTTTGAGAAGTTAGGATAATTATCCAAATCCATAAAGACAGTAAACAATATAACAGACCAAATAGTCCATATGGTCTCAAAACTCTTTTTCTATTCTTGCCACCCATAGCAATGTCTGGAACAAGGCAGACACTATATAAATCTTGTGGAACATAATATAATTATCATATCATATTATAGTTATATTACATCATATTGTATTGCATTATACTGTAATAAGATATAATGTCAGGATTATTTTATCACCAAGGTTAGCTATTTATAGGTTAATCACCCAGCAGTAAATCTGATTTGTTTTCAGTTATTTCAGGCAAAACAATAAAAAGACAGCACTGAATCATTTACTCAAAAAAAAAATGTGAAAGAGAACATTTTAATAAGAACAGCTATATCAATCTGTGTTTTTCTTAAAATTAAAGACTTTCCAGATACAGGCAAAGTGTTAGTAAAATGTTTCATTTCAACAATTTGGTAATCTATATAAAGGAAGTTAAAGGCAGACCTCGTTTATAGCTCGGCAGAGGTTCCATTGTTGAAATAACCAAAGAGATGACTACCTGTGATAATATATACATGTAGACAAGAGATGGGGCTTAGGTTATAGCACTGCATCCTGATTTTTATTAGACTTTGTGCCTTTTACATCATGTTAGCCATTTGCATTGTGGCTACTGAAGGAACACTTCATACTAAAAAAAAAAAAAACAGAATTGTTTCTTGAGAAATAATCACAGCTAGACAGAGGAAAAATTTTCCTTCCCTGTAGACTAGAATAAGAGATACATTATCATGAGCTCAACAGCAAGAACCAATTCAGAGAGTAGTGAATTATTACCTTCATGAAAATCTACTGTATCTAATCATGTATTATGTATTAAAATACAACTTAAGTATATAATACAAAGGATGCTAAAGAGCGATAGTATTCCCAGAATCACTTTTTATGCCATCATACTTTGAGTCACATAGAAAAAAGAGTGGTAATACATGGTATTTCAGGATCAAAATTAAAGGACATGTAATCAATAGAATTATACACACAAACACACACACACACAGTCAAATCCTTGCAACCAATGAGCAGATTCTGTGGTTCTGGTAGATGGTATCTTAGTTCTCTTTTGCACAGTAATCTAACATTTTATCAGGCTGCCTTATTCCATACCTATTTTGTGCATATCGTAGTAATTCAAAGTAATTTTAGTCATTCAATCAATTTAATCATACTCAAGTAGATTTTAATTTTTTTAAGTAGAAATAGTCTGATTATTGAACCCCTTATTTTTATCCTTAACAATAAACCCATTATTTCACTTTATGAAGAGATTAGCTACAGGTCAGCACTGCTGGTGGTAGATTTCAGTTTTACACAAGCCAATCATAGGCTTACTTTTTTAAAAAGATTTTATTTATTTATTAGAGAGAGAGAGAGGGAGAGAGAGCAGGTGGGGAAAGGGAGAAGCAGGCTTCCCACTGAGCAGGGAGCCTGATGTGGTGCTCCATCCCAGGACCCTGAGATTATGACCCGAGCTAAAGGCAGATGCTTAACCAAATTTTTGTCTGGATGCCACCCAGACATCCCTCAGGTTTACTTTCAGAGACAACATACTGGGTTGAATGGGGCCATTATGGAAGCTTAAAAAGAAAGTTCAAGGAAATAACACATAGATACAGATTTTGAAAGCGTTTTCACTTCTTGCACAGTTGGATTGCAGTTGTATATAATAGTCACCAGGGCAGGCCAGTTATAATGGGACATGTTAATCTGGGGTAATTCCAAAACAATGGAACATGTTAAATAGAAATCTAATGTCCATAATCTATTCAGTTCAGCCAAACTTCATGAAAGTTCACTGATACTCAGACATTATTTATGATAGATGCTATAAGAAAATAACAATATTGCAACTCTGAAACAAAGCTGGGTTTTTCAATACTGCAAATTTTTTTATATTTAAAATGTATGAAAAGTGCTTTTTAAATCATCTACATCTACATATATACATATATGTACATATACACATATGTATATATGTATACGTAAATATCTTCCAATGCACAGTGATTTTATGTTGTTTTACCTTTATTTATAATATACACACACATATATATATTGTATAAATTGTCAACATCTTTCTGTGCAGTGATTTTTATTTCTTCTTTAGAATTACTTATTTATTTATTTAGAGGATGGAGATGAAGGGAGGAGAGTGAGGGAGAATCCTAAGCAGATTCCATGCTGAGTGTGGAAGGGGACACAGGGCTGGATCTCAGGATCCTGAGATGAGGAACTGAGCTGAAACCAAGAGTCAGGTCCTCATCCAACCATGCCAGCCAGGTGCCCCTGATTTTTCTTTCTTTTTAAGTTAATGTTATCAATGTGGTAACACTGACTAAACCAGCATAGGGAACTAGCCAATAAACGTATCCCCAAACCACTCCTGGTAAGCGTTTCCTTACAATAAATACAACAGTATCATAATATTTGCTAAGGAATTATATGGATATGTATATATAAGGATTAACACATGTTATTTTCTCTCTAGTTCAACCTCCAATGGGAAGAGAATTCCTGTTTGCATCAGAAATTTAATAATGTAACATTATTGGTTTCCTTTCCTGAATATCATCACTAGGATAAGGCTAGGAGCAAATATGTGAACCCCAATATAAATAAATCAATCTAGCACAAAGAATATGGTAATCAAAAGACCTTTCTTATTTTTAACACTACTTCCTCAACCAATACTGGCTGGAGTGATGAAGTTTTGACTGATGGTGAATTCCTTTTAGTCAGCCCTTTGTTTTGGAAGGTGAAGCAAGACTAGGGTATGATACAAGTTCTATCAGAGGCATCTCAGGTACAGATTTGAGGGAGGGAAGTCAAGTAGGACATTACAAGGCTTCCATGATATCAATTACATGAGGTTGGAATAGGAAAGTAATTGGGATTCAGCAAATTGCTTGACTTTTTAAAAAAAAATACATTTTAAAAGGAAAAAGATTTCTTTTTCCTTAGTTCTCAGTTACTTAATTGTTACATTGGAAGAGTAACAGAAAACAGTGAAATAGAGGAATTCTGGAGCCTAGAAACCCCAGACATTGCATCAGTTTCCTAAAAATAATTAACAGCAATTTATTAACATTGGAATACATAGTAGTTAAATTTATCATAGAAATATCATATCTTCAAGGTATACAAACTTTATAGAGGCCCTATATATACAAATATCTCTCAAATACAAAGTAACATCTCTAAAATTGATGTGTAGTCTTTATGCTGCTAATGACTCTGATTGTAAACAAATAAGATATTTACAAGCTCAAAATATTAACTCATGCAATGAGGTTATGTAAGAGTAGAACATACGGTAAGACACAGAAGTAGAAATTCCTTATTATTACTGTAAATTTTCACAACTGCTTAAATGTTTCTCTATTTTTTGCATTTATGGAAACTTATTCTTCATTCCTTTTTGTATTTTGTATTTCATAGTGCTAATATTTAGTATAATCACAAGAGTAACTTAATAAAGGTCAAGACTATCTGTGCTCCTAAATTTTTTACACACGCTTTTTGTAATTCTAAAACAGCAAAATGATAGACATCTTTATTAGCTGTATTTAGTGATTACATTTGCATATGACCCATATACTATGTTGCTTGTTCTATATATAATAACTCTTTGAAACCTCATAACAACCCCATGGGACAGAAAATACTATATTTTCATTTTATAAAGTATCTTGTCTAAGTTCTTATAACCAGAGAATATAAGTAAATCCAAGCAATCTTGTTATAAAGTCTGTTCTCTTAAGTGTTACTCTAAAAAGCCTACATTAATAATTACTCGTTATATGATACATACTACACAGCCATGTATGTTTATCATTTTTATTTCCCTTTTATTTTTCATATTATCCCAGTTCTACAAATTTGGATTTGAGGGTTAGAGACTTCAAGTTCAAGTGATCTATTCACAAGTTACAGTGACTATCACAGTTCCTGGCAACTATACGTTTTTTGGTTTTTGTTTTTAAGTTTACAATCACATGAATCAATGTCATTGCATTTTAAAAACTCATTTACTTAAAAAATATATTTATTTGTCATGAAAAGTTTTCGTTTATGTTAAATTTTTAAACCAAATTCTGCAGTCTTTTTCTTTCTACTCTGAGAAGTCCATATAAACCATTGCAGAGGAACAATGACCATGGAAAGCAGTGAGAACATGTCAACATTCTGTGGGAATGATACATGAGAGTTATTTCAGAGATCTGGACTGCTACATAGACTGTATTTTAATAAAATTGGGTGCATTGAAGTGCCTTAGGGCAAGGATATCCACCAGAGTTCAATAATAAGGGCATACCTTGGTAGGCAGACAGACAAAATCCTAACTTAGAATGCAAGTATCATGAATCATAATTTAAATGCTGGTAGATTTCACCAGTGCTAAATTGCTAAAGACATTGTGCTGGGGAGGCAGGCGATTGTGAGGAATAACTAATTTTATGTTAAAATGAGTTACATATATTTTGAAGACAATAACTAAAATAATTGTCCTGGCAAGCTAATATCATTATAAAATATAAAAGGAAAATAGTAGTACAAAAGATTCCTATGCTGTCTGATAATTAAGCACCTGGAGAGTGAAGGAATAGTTATTTATAGCATATTCATTAGACATTAAAATTACAGACTGGGAAAATTGTTCAAACCTAGTAATAAAGTAACAAAACACAATGGGGAAGAATTGGAATACTGTTTCTTCCCCCTTAATCTCTCAAGCTTTCTTTCTTAAGGAAAAAATAATATTTTGTAATTATGATTTGTCTCCACATTAGGTCAGTAACAAGACCATTAAGAGATAACCATGCATATAGTATCTTGGGTTATCTTAAAAGCTTGTAGCCAACACATCTACCCCCAAATTAGGCTTATCATTCTAGAAATATCTCTTAAAATTGTTTCCTCAAAATCCAGACCATGAACCCAGACCTCTATATTGTACTTTAAGGATTGCAAGAAAAGTGAGAAACATTTTTACCTAGTACCTAAACTGATAATCAGTTTCAGTAGCAAAATAAGATTCTAGAGCAGAGAAATTTATGGGGATGTTTAATCAGGACTATTAATACCTGAATACAAATCAAAAACTGAGATTAAAAAAATTCAATATAATATACTAAAATGATGCATATATGAATAGTCTTCAAAGTGGATGTCATTTAGGTCAGTTAAATGTTTGTTCAGTTTGGGGAAACAATTTAGTTCCTTTGCATATAACAGAATGCAGCCTATAAAAATTTTATTTTTTAACTGCTAGAAGGAGTATTATGTGGATTTCCAATTTTACATTCTATAATTATAGAGTATGACTAGATATTCAAATGCTTAGACACTTTCTATGGGGGATGAGGTTAGAGTATAAATGAGAATTCAGAATGAAAATCACATTAATATTAATTTGACAAGGAAGGGAGTCTAATTGACTAATGACTGTTTTAGATAGGACAGATTTACTTTCAAAAGAGTTTGTAAACATGGGTAATATATTTTTAATTTAGAAAAACAAAACAATTCTATTTACTTTATGATATGGATTTATAATTTTAGTCCAAAAGCTTTAATTTTTCTTCCTATTTTTCTAGAAGACTAGATACACAAAAGGAGAAAAAAAATCTCTGGAAAGCATATTTAGAGGACTTTATATTTACTTTTTACAAGAGCAAACAATATATGCATGCTATTGCTCTAGGTTATAAATTACTCATTAATCATATTTGTAAGAAAGATGGGAAAAACTTCCATGTCATTGGATTCAGATAAAGAAAACCCATCATATTTCTCTGATAAATAATAACATAATCATAAATTCTGCAGCACCTACATAAATCATTTGGGTAAATTATTCTTTCAAATGTAACACATTATGTTAAAAATATCCTGTTAGCTATTTCACAATTAAGTGGCTGATTTTTCTTTTTAAGTGTAGCTCATATTTTCAAATAGTTACTTTTATTTAGATAAAGTAATTCTTGATGCTGAAACATATATTTCAATATAAACATTATGTCTTTCCCATTAAAAATTACATATGATTTTTATAAATAAGAGCATGATAGTATATTACAATATGTTATTTTCACCACAGCTTGTAACTGGTATTTCAAAATAAAGTGATATGAGTGTTTTTAATTACTTTATAGTAACATAAATATTAAGAATTTTGTTAGCAGTATATGTTTTCTATTTTATTTACCCTAACTTTGGTCCATGTTTATTATAAACACCAGTGTGTCAGCTAGAATGAAGTTTAAAGATTATTTTTTCTCTTAGTCTTTATTAGTAAACCAAATTCAAAATTAAATGGGGTTCATGCACAATTTTAGCAGTTCTCTTCTAATTCTTTATCAAGATTTTTTTTGCATTGGTTATTCTTTTAACTACTCTATAATTAAATTTTTAATTGACTATATGACATTAAAATGGTATCTTTTCTGAAAAAATGAGAGCCAGTTAGTACCTTTCAGACTTTTCCTATAGCTATTCCTCTTAATAAGATGACAGAATCAAACTCATTTTTAGTTAAGATATGATTTATATGTATATTCACAAGGAATAATTTTACTACTAAAATTTTAAACACACTGTGAGAGTCTATTATTTATTTTTATAATGGTTTACCAGCGGTTTTCATTTTAAATATGTTTAAGTGATATCTATTTCTGTCTTCTTTTAATGAAATATGCAGGGATAAACTTTCATAGCTTGACATTAAAGTTGCCTCTGATGACTTGTTATTTGAGTCCAATATCTTAACTACACTAAAAAACAAACAAACAAAACCACATACAGAACCACAGATGTAAGAACATCCTTTTCTCCATTGTCTTCTGAATATACTGGTGGAGAAAGCTTGTCTGCTGTATTTAGCAACAGATGTAAGTTGATGAGACTCTCAAGTCCCCTGGTGAAATGAATTTGTTAGAAATACTTTTTGTTCCTTACAGAATAATAGCATATATCCTTTCTTCTAAATTACTCCTTATTCTTTCATACACTATACACTGAACTACTGTGCACATAAGGAGCTGGATTTTTTTAATGAAAATTCTGGGTAGTAAATATAGGTTAAAAGATACATTGCTTTATGCAACAGTATCTTAGCAACCAAAGTTCTAAACTAAAGCAATCAGAATGGCAAAATGATGTAATCCAGACAAGTATATCAGAACAAAAGAGTATGACAATAACAAATCACCACAAAACTTGCTAAGTTTATACCCCATGCCAAGATCCCACAGGAATAGACAATTTCTTTCCCCAAATTTCAAATATTCCCACTCCTGGAGTCTAGAATGGTGGACAGTATAAAGCTGGAAGCTTATGTTTCTCTAACTATGGCCTAAGAAGGAAGGATCTAACTGGTATACATATGCCAAAGTAGCCACTTTATTTTTTTTAAGATTTTTCAAATTTAAGATTTTAAGATTTTTTTAATTTAAGATTTTTTAATAGTTTTAAAATTTATTTGACAGAGAGATAGAGTGAGAAAGAGAGAGAGAGAGAGCATGCTCACAAGCAAAGGGAGAGGGAGAAGTACACTTCCCACTGAGGAGGGAGCCTGATGGGTGGCTGGATCTCACACATCAGGTTTGGAACCCAAGGCAGACATTTAATGGACTGAGCCACCCAGGCGCCCCTACATTTTTAATAGCTGTATACAAATTACTTCTGTAATGGGCAAAGATATCATGAAAGAAAAAGCCAGAAACTTCATTTATCTGTGCCTATTATAGGGAGGGGGAAAAAGACACTATAAAGCCAAAAGTGGCTATTGGAGTGAAAATACTTCCCTCTTTTCATTTTAGAACTCTGGTTAGTTCACTTTGGTATTTTTTTTGCAAGCCATGCTTTACAAACTAAACATTCTTTTGGAAAATGAGTTTAAACACACTAGCAGTCAAGGAAGGAAGCATAGAGGGGTAAGTGCCTAAGATAAAATCAGTGAAACCATTCCAAAATGTAGTTAACAAACTGAAGGTGACTGTAGCTGTTTAGAAGCAAGGAAAACAGACCCATTTCCAATATGTCTAAAGTAATAAAAAGAAAAACTAGCACTGGTTTAATTTTCCTTTTCTGACTCTCTAGAGACTCAAGATACATCTGCTACATCAGGTTGAAATGATGTAGGGTAACACAAATACCAATGATCAACCAGTCACAAATAGCCAAAAACCTTAAACTTCGTTTGGGTATTTTGTCTTTTTTTTTTTCTATTTACAAAAAAAAAAAAAAAGTTTATATTAACTAAATATCAATACTACTAAAAAAGTGAATCCATGGTCACAACATACTTTGTATCAAGATTTGTTCATTGTTACAAGACAGGGCATCCATACAAATATATTACCAGTGTTGAGTAAAATAATTTAAATGTGCCAGGAAATGTGAAAAATTAACTGGAGAGTCTAGAGACAGAATTAACCAGAGGATTATGGGATTCATGAAGCCCACTGTTAACAGAGGAGAGGAAAAAGAGACTGAGAATAGGTTCCACCGATCTTCCTTCCATTTTTAAAAAGTTTTTTTAAAGATTTTATTTATTTATTTGTCAGAGAGAGAGAGAGAGAGAGCACAGGCATACACAGAGGGAGAAGCAGGCTCCCTGCCGAGCAAGGAGCCCGATGTGGGACTCGATCCCAGGACGCTGGGATCATGACCTGAGACGAAGGCAGCGGCTTAACCAACTGAGCCACCCAGGCGTCCCTCTTCCTTCCATTTTTAATGAACACTCCCCTAATTTTATATAACTCCTTAACTTTAACTCATTCATTCCCAACTTAGTGAAGATTCTACAATTCTTATTCTTTCTTATTCACCTCTCATTCTTGATTCTCTAAATGTTGTCATGATCTCTCTCTCTCTCTCTTTTTTTTTTTTAAGATTTATTTGTTTATGTTAGAGAGGAGGGGGGAGTTGGAGGGGCAAAGGGAGAGGGGGAATCTCAAGCAGACTCGCAGAGTTCAGAGTCCATGCAGGGCTTGCCCCAGGACTTGATCCCAGGACCCTGAGACCATGACGCGAGCCGAAACCAACAGTTGGCCATCAACCCATTGTGACACCCAGGTGCCTTTAATACTCATGCAAACATTTTACAGGATGACAAACAGCCATCAAAAATACTTTCAAAGTATGATTTTAGTCTGCTCCTTTCTTGAAATTTCCAAGATGTCTATCACTTTCATCTTGAAACACTTTCCTTCTTTTAGTCTGCATCACTTTTTTAATGTTTTTTTATGCATGCTTCACTGTTTTTAACTATCATTCTTAGTACTCTAGGTGGGCTGCTATTGGCAAACATTCCATAAAAGTTGGTGTTCCCTGGGTCTCTGCCTTCTGCCTTTCTCCCTTGTTATTTCATACTGTCCTTCAGCAACCTGGTCCATAGTCATAATTACAAATGTTGTGGTAATTTTCTACAAGAAATCTTCAACCTGCTGACTTATTTAATTCAAGTATCCATCATTGCACTAGTAATGTACAACCTATAAAAATCTCTTCCTCCCTTGTATTTTTCACTGTGGTAGAAAACTCCATGATCAATTTGGTGGCTCAAGTCAGAAACATAGGTGACACAGATTCATTCATTTTCTTGAATGCTTATATTGAGTCCATATGCCTTCAGTTTCTTACTTCAACTTGCATCATGTCCTTTAGAGAAATTTCATGTTTCATATGCCTTTAATTCTAACCTGTTTTCTAATTTAATCTCCTCTCCCCCAAAACCACAGCCAGAGGGATGTTTCTAAAATGCATAATTATGATACTTCTTTACTTTAAATTTCTTCAACACTCCACTTGCATATAGGATTAAGTTTAAATGCCTTTGCATAAAATAAAAAGCTCTTTACCACAGTCATACAGAGTAATCTGGTTTCCCTAAATAGACTACATAATGTCTTCTACCTGTTTCTTGTGTCTTTAATGACCTTTTACATGCATCCAGGCTGATTTACAAACATAAAACCATCTTTTGAATTGCAACTTATTTGACATCTATTCAAGGGAAACACTCTGGTATATCTAGACAGTTAAATTCTTCCTCTTCTAAGCTTCCAGTCATTTAGTCGTGGCCTTTCATAATATTTATTGCATTCAACAGAACTTACAGTATTGTACTGTGTGCTACCTATCTAGGTATGCTTAGTGGTGTTTTACCAAATTTTGTTGAAGAAAGGAAGAGAAAAAAGATGAAAAATGGGAAAAATAAAGGTAAAAGGAATTTAACTATTAATTCCAATTGCAGGATTTGTCTCAGTTCTCCTTAAATTCTACTAACTTAAAGATATTTGATATCACTTTTATTGCATATGTGCACTCTGGTGGTTAATTTTATGTGTCATCTTAATTGGGCCACAGGATGTCCAGGTATTTGGTCAAACACTATACTGCTGGTGTTCCTAGATGAGATTAACATTGGAATGCGTAGACTGAATAAAACAGACTGCCTTTCCTAATATGAACTGACCCTATTCAATCAGTTGAAAGCTTGGATAGAAAAAAAGACTGACAGTCTTATGAGTAAAAGAGTTTCTTCTTGGCTGACTGTCTTGAACTGGAATGTCATTTTTTTTCAATTGCCTGTGGACTTGAACAGAAACATTGACTCTTTCTGAATTTTGAGCGTATCACCCTTTGGGCTGGAATTATACCATCGCTCCTGGATCAGCAGCTGAATGGCTACAGATCTTGGGACCTATCAGCCTCCATAATCTCAGGAGACAATTCCTTACAATAAGCCAATCTCCCCCTACCTGGATCTAGAAATACACATCCTATTAGTTCTATTTCTTTGTAGAATCTTGACTAATATATACATACACATAAAAATTTAAATGTACAAAAATGACAAAGGTACATGAATATATTACATTCAGACTAAACTATAATCAGCTTTTCAAGCCACAAGAATTAATGATGCATAATGGCTACTGGTTTCTGTCATTCTGAACTTCAGAAAGCAATGGGAAAAATGTGCACAGGAACACTGAAGGAAAGACAAAACAATTCTCTGATTCTACCATTTTCCTGTGTTAGTTCGATTCATCTTCAATCTTTTGACCTTCTTAATTTTCTAAGTTTTCTAATGAAGTATTTTTCCCCTGGGAAAACGTATATATACACAATTTCATAGGCACTTTGCTTTGTTCCTTTAATGCAAGTGAACATAACCTCCCATAATGTATAAAGTTTTTGCTGCTTTGTTTAACAAAGCTAACTCTACAAAGTGCTGAGATTTTAGAGGGATCTGTAGTACATCACTTGGTTACATCTGGTTGCAGGAATTAAAGGAATTGCAAAAACAGCAGACTGAATAAGAAAATGAAAAAGTAAACACCATTAGTTGTCCAACTACATAAAAAGAATAAATGTGAACTTCCTTGTAATTGTGCTTGTGATGCATAATTATAACAAAGCAAGACAGGTAATAGTAATATTATGAAGAATAAGAATAATAGGTAATACTAAATAATTAATAATATTTATTGAGTGCTCACAATGTGTAAAAACTGATGTCAACATATTTTATACATGTTATCTAATTTAGTTAACAATATCTTTAAAAGATAATATGACTATTATCCCTATTATACAGACAAGTTGTCTAAGGCACAGAGAAGTAAAGCACAAATTTTTTTACTAGGTAAAAATAGAGACAAGACTGAAGGGCCTGTGTTCTCATCTCTATTCAATTCTACTGCTTAGATCTACTGCTTAGATGCTTAACAAGTCTACCAAGTAGGTACATAACCTCAAAGACAGATTATAGGACAAACGAGAGTACTCAGATTTCAGGGTTCTAAACATAATATGTATTTAAATATTATTACAATAAATGAATATAATGGAACCAATTATCCATTTATGTGAATAAATGGTAAAATGTAAATTGTTTCTATTTTTACTAAAGCATATTAACTTCACAGGAAATTTATTATTATTTTTTAAAAGATCATTTCTGACACTAGTGTTGCCACCACTGAATAGATATATAATAAATATTTAAGATTTTCGAAATGACTAGCCTGCAAAAAGTGTCAATTTGTGGTAGTTTATCCTCATTAAGATGTCTGCCCCAAAATACAAAGGAGTAGACAAATCATTATTTTTATGATGAGCTGCTGACAGCATTACATGACAGGGAATTTTGTAACCAGAGGGCAAGAAGAAAGTGGCAGGTAAAGAGGGACAGCAAGAAAAGCACATGAAATTTCAGCTGTAACGTGCATTTGTTGAATTATCTACAGAATTCTGACTTTATTTTCTGAATAAATATGGAACTAGAAGTGACAATAAATGAGATTTCCATGTTGCTGAGAGAACCCTGGAAAACACATAGCACAAAAAATTTCTTGAAACAAGGAAAGATCCAAAGTAAAAATCCAAAGAAGCAATCAAAGAGAAAACATGAGATCTGAAGTAAATATGCTTCAACAGAGTTAAGAAAGAACCTGAGGATAGATTCTCATAGCTCTCTACACACAGAAAAGCCCTTTTGTAAAGGGCTTGTGCATAAACTTGTAGGAATTTTTTAGGTGAATTATCTTTTTTTTTTTTAAGATTTTATTCATTTATTTGTCAAGGAGAGAGAGCACAAGCAGGGGGAAGAGGGGGAAGAAGACTCTGATGAGCAGGGAGCCCAATGTGGGACTCCATCTTGGACTCTGGAAACATGACTTGAGCTGAAAGCAGATGCTTAACCAACTGAGCCACCCAACTGCCCTAGGTGAATTATTTCAGATTTGACTTTGTGGAGTATTCTAGAAAGAAATGTAATTCCAGTTCCCTTGGCCTGGGAAGTTTGATGAAGTGGAACAATTTTTTTTTTTTTTTATGTGAAATACCCAGCTTAATGTCTTAAATCTTAACACTGTCATTGGACAAATACCACTATATTAGTTTTCTATGCTACATAAAAAATCACCACAAATTTAGCGGCTAAAGCAACACACATTTATTATTGTGCAGTTCCTGTGTCAAGAGTGCTGGAGTGACATAGTGGGTTCTCTCCTCAGAATTTCACAGAGCTGAAACCAAGGTGGTAGAGGCTACATTTTATACCTGAGGCTTGAACAGGGAAAAGGTCAGCTTCAAGTTCCCTCAGGTTATTCGCATACCCATTTCCTTACAGCTCAGAATTCATGACTCCTTCCTTCTTGAAACCAGCAGCAGAATCTTTTCTGCTTTGGGTCTTGAACTAATAGCCTCTCTTCTAAAGGGCTCACCTTGGGGTGCCTGGGTGGCTCAGTCAATTAATGACTGGTCTTTCATTCAGGTCATGATCTCAGGGTCCTGAGATTGAGCCCCATATTGGGCTCCCTACTCACAGGAAACCTGTTCCTTGCTTTCTTCCCAGCTTATGCTCTTTCTCTCAAATAAATAAAGTCTTTAAAATAAATAAACAAAGGGCTCACCTTTTGATTAACATAAATAATCTCCCTTGATTAATATCTCCTTTTATTAATACAAAGTCAATTGATTTGAGACCTTTAGACATTTGCATAATTCCTTCACTTTTGTCATGTTTTTTGATTAGAAGGAATAACAGACACAAGGGGAATGAATTATATAGGATGTGCATCATTGGGAGTCGTTTTAGGATTTTCCTACCTATACCTACCATGACAAGTGGATTAACCAATCAATACAAAGGATTATCATCTCCAGATGCTTTATTATAAGGGTCAAGATTATCCTGGGTCACAAGGAGTCTGGGTGGCTCAGTTAGTTAAGCACTGTCTTTGACTCAGGTTATGATACTGAGGTGCTGGATGGAGTACCAAATTGGGCTCTCTGCTCACTGGGAAGCCTGCTTTTCCTTCCCCCTCTGCCTGCTGCTCTACCTGTGCTCTCTCTCAAATAAATAAGATCTTAAAGAAAGGAAGGAAGGAAGGAAGGAAGGGAGAACGAATGAAGAAAGAAAGAAAGAAAGAAAAAGAAAGGAAGAAAGAAAGAAAGAAAGAAAGAAAGAAAGAAAGAAAGAAAGAAAGAAAGAAAGAGAAAAGAAGAGAGAAAGAAAAGAGAAGAGGAGAGAAGAAAAGAAAAGAAAAGAAAGGAAAAGGAAAGACAATCCTGGGTCACAACCTGGAAGCAATTTCAAAACCTATTTAGTGCAGACACAAATTCAACTAAGCATGGTTTTGAAAATTTCCAAAGAGAAGAGGAAAAACTTCCCACTTCTAATCCCTAAATCACAGAAATTTTCACTTATCAAACCTCCCAATTAAGTTTATTTTATTATATTTTGAGTTTCATGGCAGCAGAAAACACTCAGCACTTTCTTAAAACATAACTTTATTTGTTGTTAAGTTCAAATACTCTTGTATCACCAAAGGATTATATATTTTTGTAAATATAATTATCCATTTCTTTCTACTGTTTCTTCCATTTTTGGAGAAAGGTGCTCAAAATGTGCTTTACATAAATCAAACCTTCAGCTAAATATAAGAGTTTGAGAGGGTTTAATATGGGACACCTGTGTGGCTCTGTAGGTTAGGCATCTGACTCTTGGTTTTGGCTCAGGTCATGGTCTCAGGGTCATGAGGTAGAGTCCTGTGTGGGGCTCCATGTTGGGTGTGGAGTCTGTTTAAGATTCTCTCTCTCTCGGGGCGCCTGGGTGGCTCAGTGGGTTGAAGCCTCTGCCTTTGGCTCTGGTCATGATCCCGGGGTCCTGGGATCGAGCCCCACATCGGGCTCTCTGCTTGGCGGGGAGCCTGCTTCCTCCTCTCTGCCTACCTCTCTGCCTACTTGTGATCTCTGTCTGTCAAATAAATAAATAAAATCTTTAAAAAAAAAAAATTCTCTCTCTCTCTCTCAAATAAAAATAAATAAATAAATAAATAAATAAATAATAGAGTTTAATATATATGTTTGCATTCCAGCAAATTGCTTTCTGGTTTTTATAAACAGTAGTATAGAGTTAACATATCTTCAACTTATGTTCCACCAAGGAAGTGAATTCTTCTGCCATATTAGTACAAACCATTTTCCAATTTTTATTTGTTGATTACTGACTTATAGTTCATCGAACAATTTATGATGTTTTCTGGTCATTTTTTGTCTATTTTATAATAGTTTAGTATACTAACCCCATACTTAGGTAAAGAGTACATTTCCCATGTTGTTATTTCAGTCATGAATGAAATGTTAAGTAGAATTGGGCCAAATCTCTATAGAGCATTTGTCTTCCATTCTCACCTCAACTATTGATAATTATGTTTTAGATAAACCACCCACACACTCATTTGACAATTAGTTGTGAGTCTAATAGTTCAGTTGAACAGTGAGAATTTTCCAATGTATTGATGAATAAGTCATGTGGAACAAAGTCAAAACTCTTGCTAATATGAAGATTGATTACATTTATTGTTTTTCTTGGATCTTCCAAAGCCATTATTTGGTATGACAGGGGGTTTTAATTTTAAAATATCTTATGGTCCATTCTCTCTATAACTACTAGAAAACAAAACAAAACAAAAACCCCAACTTTTTAAAATTAAGGTCCAAGCACAATTCAAGATTGTGATAAGATGAATAAAATAGGGGTCCCTGGGTGAATTGGTTAAGCATCTGCCTTCAGCTCAGGTCATGATCCCAGGGTCTTGTGACAGAGCCCTGCATCCCACTCCCTGCTCAGTGAGGAGCCTACTTCTCCTTCTTGCTTTCCCTCTGTCCTTCCCTCTGCTCCTGCTCTCTCTCTTTCAAATAAAAAAATAATAATAAAATCTTTTAAAATTTTTTAAAAAGATGAATAAAATAAATATACAGTTTTCAACATAGCCTTCTTCATTTTTCTAGTTTACCTACAAAAGACTCTTTGGATGTCTTTCTTATTCTCAAAGAATTACTAGAAATAAAGCCCACTAGCTTCTTTTATGATTCAAATCATCAGTGCATAACAAGTTTGACACATCCAGGATCTACATTTGTGTACTTCCTCCATCACACTCCTTCCCCTATTCCATCTCAGTCTTTGACCTTTATTTTTTAGGTTCCCAATTCAAGTGTTTTTAATGGCACAGGTTAAAATAAGCAATATCTGTTTTTGTTTGTTTGTTTGTTTTTAGTGTTATCTGTTATTAACTTTACCTTTTTTTCCAATCTTGAGGCCTGCTCTATGAAAAGAATGATTTACAACTCCCTTTATGTTGTGTGTAACTACATCTCATTTTGTTTTGATTTTTTTACTTTTTTCTCTTTAAGCATTTACTAATTCTTTTTCCTGTTTTTTGATAATTTAGTAGCTTCCTTTTATAGTAGTTTCCATGTGTTAAACTTTGATTATATCACTTTATAGATACAATGGTTGAAACTGTAAAGTACATGCCTTTCTAAATACTAAGTTGTTTATACCAAAACATTTTCCCAGCTTTAGTGAGGATGGAGGATAAAAATCTTACTCTGTGAGAAAATGTTTTTTAACTTGGAAAAGAAAAGGGATGATGACACACTTAGCAAGACAGAACGAATTTTGTTTATCATCAACATATCCTCAATGAAATTAAATAATTTTAGCATGCCAAAATATGTATTTGTTGCTGCACAAACAGAGCCTTCCATACAGAAGGCAAGATGGTAAAAATGCAAGTAAGGAAGAGAAAAAATAGATTCCTGAGCTCTCATACCTAATATTTCACAATGCCACACATTCAAGATGACTTGCTATATAGTATACTAAATGGGAAATAGAATGTGATATGTTAGGCATATAAAATTATCCCATAATTTAAAAAGAAATTTAATATCTAAGCAACTAATACTATACCTAGTATAAAAATGTATTGATTTACAAATGACTCATTATTATGGAACACACAACCAGGCATGACAATTTGGTGCCTGTAGGTGGTGATGGAATGTAATCTACTTAATTCATGAAGAAATCAAAAATTTGATATTTCTTGGATACTGTAGTTTGTCAGATAGTAAAATATTTTGTACTTTATTTTTCATGAAAATTATACTTTCCTGAGTTTTTAAGGGTTCACCTTTTATGTTCATACCTATATATTAGAGATGAATTGGTCCATGAGAAATTACAGAGAATATATATATTCATGCTTAGCTGCCAAGCTATTATTCAATTTCAGTTGACCATACGTTTGGCTATTTTTTAGTATGCAAATTATTTGTTTCTATCATGTATTAAAAATTTTACAATGTTATTAATTAAAATATTGCAATGGTGATAGGCAATAACAAAATGAAACAATAGAATAAAAAAGAAAGTTTGGGGTGCCTGGGTGGCAGTCAGTTGAACTCCTGACTCTTGGTTTCAATTTAGGTCCTGATATCAGGGTTGTGGGATGGAGCCCCAAGTCAGACTACGTAGTCAGCCCTGAATGTGCCTGTGACTCTCTCAACCTCTCTCTCTCTCCCTCTGCCCCTCCCCCCAAATTCAGTCTCTCTATCTCTCTCTCAAAAATGAAAAAATAATATAAAAAATAATATAAAAGAAACTTTTGGTAAGGATATGAAGCAATAAGAACTCTCATTGTAAGTGTGGGAATTTAAATTTTTAAAACCTGACAAGAAAATAGAAATTAGATTTATTTCTATTTATGTGTATATACACTTCAAAAAATATTTGAAGAATGAGGAAATTTAAAAAATGCCAAAAAAAAAAAACAGAACCCAAAACCCTTTTGGCTATTTGTTTAGTCATATTGATTAAAGTGTTAGACCCAGTAATTCTACTCCTAGATATTTACAAAACAAAATGCCTACATATGTGCACCAAAACCTTATTCAAATATAGTCAAAGTGGAATTAACCATAATACTCAAAGACTAGAACTAAGAACATGCCCATCAACTGTGGATTAGATTAACAAAATAAGGCTAGGGGCGCCTGGGTGGCTCAGTGGGTTAAAGCCTGCCTTCGGCTCAGGTCATGATCCCAGGATCTTGGGATTGAGCCCCACATCGGGCTCTCTGCTCAACAAGGAGCCTCCTTCCCCCCTCTCTCTCTCTGCCTGCCTCTCTGCCTGCTTGTGATCTCTGTCAAATAAATAAAATCTTAAAAAAAAAAAAAAAAGAAAAGAAAAGAAGGCTAATTGAACATAATAACAAAAAAAGAAAATAATGTGTGTTAATTTAGAGTACAAGCATTGAAAAATAATTATATTACACACAGGGTCATGGATGAAATCTTATAAACATAAAATTGAGGAAAAAAGCTGGATATATAAGAATATATATGTTATGATTTTAATTATATAATTTTTTAAAACAGAGAAAAGTGATTTTTGGTGTTGGAATTCAGAATAGTGATTTCTTTGGTGGAGTAGGAAAGTGGGAAAATACTAAGTTGATGGTGATAAGGAAGGAGGTTTCTGGGTACTGAATGTGAGGCTTAACTTGTTTACATGGATGTGGATACTCTGTGAAGCTTCAATGAATTCTACTCATTTGTAGGTATGTTACATTTTAATAAAAAGGAATGTTATGTATTTATAGAATTGTAATCCATTTGAAGGAAAATTTCTAAATTGAATAAAGATTTAAAGATATAAATAGCTATAAGATTATGATGGCCATAAAAGTGCTATGAGAAAATATAAGTGAATATCTTTATAATTTCTAATTAAGAAAGGTATTTCAAGATTTACACCAAAACCAGCAACCATAAGAAAAAAGAAGAAAGGGCTTAATTTTTGAAATATTAAGAAAACAGGGAGAATTAAAAATAAATAAGAAACATAAGTAATTGCATATGAAAGATGTGGAGTTAACCGATCACTTCAGAAAGATTATAACAATTGATTGTCTAGAAAACTAGTAAATTAATATAAAGAATTAAACATTTCTCCTTTTTTTCCTTGTGTAAATACTTCTCTATAATAAAAATTGTCAATTGAGGGTAAAATCCTTTTTATAGAATATTATGTTGATAAATGAAAAATACTGATATAATTAGAACATCAGCATTTGGTAGTACTCTATGAAGTAAAAAAATCCAGATATTAGCCACCAATATTAAACTAAAATTGCATACTGGGTAATACCAGTATGTAAGATTCAGAATAGAGGTTTCATTGGCAGAGGAGCAGAGATATTGTTACTGGGATGGGTCTCATGGAATATCTCACAAAGTTCTATTTCTTAACCTTTGCACTTGGATCAATATTATAAGGATATTTACCTCAGCTAATCCATTAAGTTATATGTTTATTTTATATAGTTTCCTGTACTTCAGTTTTATCATATAATAAAAATATTTAAAATAATTTGACATTAAAATGTGTATAGGAAAAGATAAAATTAGAGTAAAAAAGTTAAACACTTCATGTAAGGGTCAATGAAACTAGAGTCAACTCAGAAACAAACAAAAACAAATAATAAAATTTTAAAACAATTCATGGAAACACTATATAATCAAATTCTAAAATTTCATCTAGCCACTCTAAAAGATTAAAAACACAGATGCAATACAGAATTAGATGGACATTTAACCCTTCTGACAGGCATTTGATCATGTGTATTTGCAAGGAAACTGCATACACATTGAACTGACAATCCTCAGAAATGACCAAACAAGCATGTTAAGACTAATATACAAAGTTTCCTCCCTACTAGGCTCTAGAACAACAAATAAAGGGGAATTAACTTGGGAAGCTTTGACCTAGAAGGGAGATATCAATGGGTGGGGTGTTATTGACCAGAAATAGTGAAGCTCCAAATAAGTACTTCAGACTATTTGTCAAGGAGAATGTATGCGTGAAGCATTATATAACCATTCACTACCAGTTAGGAATAAAACAAAACAAATATAAAGATTACATTTTCATTTCACAATATATACCAAAACAAATATCAAGTAAAATTAAAAGGTTAGTTATAAGAAATAAAATGTCAGGAAATCTAGATGGAAGTGCATATTTTTATACTCTAGGTACAAAATTTTTAAGTGCCAACATTATTGGAAAAATCATAAAAAATTGACTATGAGAGATTTTAATTTTTCTTTGTTAAAATTAGTCAATCCACTCACATTTACTACAAAAAAGTTACAAAGAAATCTTTCTAATTATAATATAAATGGTACTAATATAGGTATATGAAAAAAATTTAATAGGTTGAGTAGGCATATAAGGCTTAGACAGAAACAGATACCCCTGATAATAACAAACACAAGTGATAAACAAATGTATGAAAGGAAGTTCATCATAGTAACCATAGAAATGAAAAATAAAATATATACTAGTTTTCTCATATAGCATATTAACAAAGCTTGATCACAGTGCTTTGAAACTGGAGCTCAACCACAAGGAAAAGTTTGGAAGGTATTCAAACACGTGGAAGCTAAAGACCACCTTGCTTAAGAATGTGTGGATCAACCAGGAGATCAAAGAAGAACTTAAACAATTCATGGAAACCAATGAGAATGAAGACACGTCGATCCAAAACCTATGGGATACAGCAAAGGCGGTCCTAAGGGGGAAATACATAGCCATCCAAGCCTCCCTCAAAAAAATTGAAAAATCCAGAATACAAC
>PISX010004296.1:0-46546 GCA_004024625.1 Mellivora capensis
GGGTGATTCAGGAAAGGGAGTGACTCTAGGATCTGGGGGTTCTCTACAACCAGATGGGTGATTCAGGAAAGGGAGTGACTCTAGGATCTGGGGGTTCTCTACAACCAGATGGGTGATTCAGGAAAGGGAGTGACTCTAGGATCTGGGGGTTCTCTACAACCAGATGGGTGATTCAGGAAAGGGAGTGACTCTAGGTTGCTATGGAGTCTACAGGTGTGAATTACTGTGATTCCTGAAAATCGCCAGCACCCACTTGCAAAGGTTTGCTGTCTCCAAAGAATACCAAGGGGGCAGGGTCAAGGAATGTAAATGATTCCGACTTCATATATACTGCCTTACAAATGTCTTACCATGCATGAATAGGTTTCCATTTCTGTGTCGGGCTCTTTGGACTACTAGCTATTTCCCTGGCCCTTCCTTCAGCATGCTGGAGATCTCAAGCCTGGCGCCCACCCACCAGAGGCACCAAGATACCCAACACTTACTTCTACTTCCTGGCAGAAGGTGGCATTAGGGCCATACTGCAGCTGGCATTGATGGTGAACATCATAGATCACTCCAGGGGCAATAACCTTGGACTTCAAGCCTTTCTTTTGGGGGATGTCATCGAGACAAAACCCCCAGCCCCGGCTGAAAACAAGTTATCAGAAAGGAGAACAGTTGCTTAGGATTTCCTTCGTCTTTAGTCTTTTATTCAACAGAAACTTCCATCCCTGTGGTTTACCCTTTGTCCTTCAAGACAACTTTATTTCCACAAGGCACAGAACCCTCCAGGCCCAAGATGGGAATGGCCTAAAAGGAAATCAAAGCATAGCCCACACTATTACTTCAGCCGTGAGCCAGGAAATACAAGTGGGAGAGCAAAATAAAATCATCAAAGGGGTTTCAGTGACCACTCGTAACATTTGCCAGCTGTTCCTGCCAGTGCGGGGGACTTACACACTCAGATCATGAAGTGCCAACCCTCCCCCCACCACAAGCAGGGCAAGCCGGGGGATGGGACATTCATGGGCTGTGCCTGGAAGGCAGGACCCACCTACAACTCAGGGGCAGAAAGCAGAAGCAAAATACCCCCTTTCTGATGCCACCCTGATGCAATGATCTGGGAGAGGAACGGAGACTTTTCCAGGCCTCTTCCAGGGCTCGGGTGAAACTCCAAGGGACTTCTGGTTTAAAGAGCACCAGGTCAGGCTGCTCCAAAACATGCTGCCACTTACTCCAGGAAGCGGGTGATGTACTCCTTGCTGCACTTGGACCAGGTCAGTGGGCTGGGATTGTACTGGAGCTGGCGGGACATGAGGTACGGGTGCCTGCCCACGGGTTCGCAGTCATTCTCTTTCCCGTCATGCTGGATGCCGAAGCTGCAAGAAGGCATAAGGTGCAGGAGTATTAAAGAGGCGGGTATGAAACAGGGAGACAACCCTAGTTCCTCCACTGAGAGCCACTTTGTACCGAATGCACCTGTTTACAAAGTGGGACTCCACCTGGACAGGGACAGCTGACTTTGAACTAAAAAGCACAAGAGATGCTTTCAGCCTCTGCAACCGTGGGAACCATGTGGCTAATTAAAAAAGCCATGTTTGGCTGAGAGCTCCCAGTTAGGCTTTCCAGGAGTCTGGAGTAAGGAGGGCATATCCCGCCTCAAGCGGTCTTCCTCTTGCTTTAGCAGCTGCAGCACAAAACACCCAAACCTTCCTTCTCCCCTTTTCATTATCCTGTATGGAAGGGCATGAAAGGGAGAGCCTAGGAGAGACTTTGTCCGAGGCCACAAGCTTTGAGTGACTGATTATCTTTTGAGTATTGTCACGGGAGTCCTCCAGGATAGGAGAAGTTAGAGAGGCCTCCCAGGTGGGGTCGGAGTAGGGGGTTTGCAGACAGATCATCTGGAAGCTGCCAGCTCTCCACTTCGGGATCTGGGAGTTCCTCTCCTGGAAAATGCAGAGGTCAACACAGTGCTGGGGTCAGATCTGAATGGAAGAGTCTGAAAATCACTTAGCAAGGGCCTGGCGTGGAATCAGGGCTTGGGGACTCATGGAAGTCCTTTACTGCTGCCTTGGTCCTTGTCTAGCTTCTTCTCAAACATCGCACAGCTTGTGAGAGGTAAAACCAGGTCTTCCGCAGCGTGTCCTGCTCCTCTGCTCCCAGCCTCCCCCTGCCATGGCTGAGGGGGTAAAGCAGTCCTGAATGTTCCGACAGAGTTCATCCGCCATGTGAAGGGGCGCTGGGGAAGGAAGCGGACTTAGAGTCTGTTTATAAGCTGAATCCTCAGGATCGCCCCAAGACACCTGCAGAGGCCCCCTACAAACTCTCTTCACTGGCACACTTGCAACACAGTGAGGTTGGCTCAAATTTCCAAATCTGAACAGAGGGGAGGTGTGACCTCTGAACTCCGATAGTGAAATTCAACCCCTCTGACAGGCAAGCTTCCGTGTGACTTTAATACAATCTCCCGATCCATGTTAGCAACTCTTACGGAGAACGGTCTTGGGGGGATTTAGAGGTTTCTTGTATTTTGTTTAGTGGGTTATGATGTTACCGACTTCCTTACGGACTCTGATCACATTCCACATAAATACAAAATTCACAAAGGAATCAGGGAATAACTCTCCAGAACTCTTCTCACTCAGCCAAAATGTGATTCAGTGAAAGCTTTCATTGCAAGCAGGCCTTCCCTACACTCCCTCAAATCCATTCTTACCCTGCTCATGAAGTGGGCCACAAGCTCACCTGCCCAATAATCAGTAAAACGCTGAAATGTAAGCACGGTTCGAAAATATGCACGTATAGTGGTTTTTCTAGCATTGGATAGTCTAATTCCAGAACCACACAGCCATACCCTATACACTGGGTGGATTCAAACCTACGTTCAAAACGTATCAGTTCCCTTAAAGCTCTTTTTGTTCTATCGAAAGGTTTTATTTCCTTTTTTTAGGATTAATTTATTTGAGCGAAAGCATACATGCACGCAGAGGGGCAGCAGAGAGAGAGAGGGAGAGAGAGAATCTCAAGCAGATTCCCCACTGAGCACAGAGCCCAATCTCACCACCCTGAGATCATGACCTGAGCCGAAATCCAAGAGTCAGAAGCTTAACCAACTGAGCCACTCAGGGGCCCCTGTTCTACCTCAAGTTTTTAATTCACGAAAGGATTTCCCCCTCCAGCTTTGTCACCTCTCTGTATCCCCATGTTATGAGAGAAAAGCAGTGCCACTAACAAGTGTCCCTCTGGACTGTGTCTACTATGTCTAGATGCATGGGACACTCCTGTCACATGCGCACAGTGGGCCAGTGATAAATGAAGGCCAAGGAAAGCATATGGGGTCATAGGTTGTTTCCAGGAAGCTCCTTTCCAGCAGACAGGATGGACGCTGAAGAGCAGATGGGAGTATGGAGCCCTCCAGAGTCTCCAAGAACTTGCTAGGCTGGATTCACCTGCTTCACCTCCTGTTTGGCTTTCAACTCATTAGATGAGTTTGCCGAATTATAGATGTGAAATAGTAAGTTCTTTGGCTGAGTTTCAGGGTTTCATTTGTTGGCTATTCCTTGCCTTTTATTATTCATTTTTTTTTAATCTGAGTATAGGGGACACAATGGTATATTGGTTTCGGATCTACAACTTAGTGATCTGACAAGTTTATATATTAGGCTCGGTTTACTATAAGTTTAGCTACTATCTGTCCAGTTACATTGTTATTACAGCATCCTTGACTGTATTCCTTATGTTCTACCTCTTATTCCTGTGACTTGTGATTCATTTTATGGTGCAGAGGACAAAAACCATGATAAACGTGACTGTGTGCTTTCCAAGCTGATTGAGGAAATACCAATTTCCTGTATGTAACACGCAAAGGTCTCTAATGAAATCCAGAAGCAGGAGAGAAATACTGGGTGAATGTTGGCTTTTAGGTGCGTATCTAGGCATCGCGATATTTTCATTACTTAAAAGAAAAGGATGCTAAGTCTCAGATAAGTTTTTAAATTTCCTCCTGGAATTCTACCTTTATTTTTGGTAACATACCTATGGAGCCCAAGGAAGGTAGTAAGAGACTTCAGGTATAAATGACTGATATAATCCAGGGTCCTCATATCTAGATTTTCAAAAAGTTTTCTCTCAAAAGGGAAATTATTCACATAAGGCCATAGCACAAGTTAGTTAATTTTACTTTCTATTTTGCATCACACATAATCGGTAATGAAACAAAGCATGTTTCTAAGAAACAATGGGGTATCTATGTTATTAAACTATAATGAGTGTCTTCGGGGATACTGGTTTATTACAGTTTTCATTTTTGTTTTTGGGCTGCCACAGGCCATTTCATTGAACTTTCCAGTTTCTCAGTTTGGTCCACAGATAATTAGAACTATACAGCTAAAGAAAGAACTAAATACCTCAGAAGTATCATTGGCCAGAAGCAGAAGTTTCTTAGGAAGCTCTTAAAGTCTTCTCTGGTTTGGTTTTGTGTTTTACTAAAGCATTCTTTTTCCATCATTCAAACTCAAGCTTATGTGTTCTATACTTTTACCAGTGACCCTAAACCTTTTTTGCCAGTTAAAAGACAGTGTTTTAATGCAAATCAAAAGCACTGTGAGAGATCACCTCAGTCCAGTCAGAATGGCTAAAAAAAAAAACACAACAAAGAAACAAACAAGAAATAACAAGTGTTGGTGAGAATGTAGGGGAAAAGGAAGCCTCGTGCAATGTTGATGGAATGTAAATCAGTACAGCCACTATGGAAAACAGTATGGTGGTTCTTTAAAAACTTAAAAACAGAAATACCACATGATCCAGTAATTCCACTACTGGGTACTTACCCAAAGGAAATAAAAACACTAATTCAAAAAGATATATGCCCCCCATGTTTACTGGAACATTATTTACCATAGTCAAGATATGGAAGCAACCTAAGTGTCCATCTATAGAGGAACGGATGAAGAAGACATGGTGTGTGTATACATATGAGGGACTGTTACGCAGTCATAAAAAAGAATGAGATCTTAACATCTGCAGCAACATGGATGGACCTAGAGAACATTATGCTAAATGAAAGAAGTCAGATAAATACTGTATATTTCACTTATATGTGGGATCTAAAAAAACAAATGAATAAACAAACAAAAAGCAGAATCAGACATGTAAATACAGAGAACAAACTGGTGGTTGCCAGAAGAGAAGGGGTTGGGGGATGGGCAAAATGGGCAAAGGAGAGTGGCAGATACAGGCTTCCAGAGACGGAACGAGTAAGTCGTGGGAATAAACAGTACAACACAGGGAATACAGCCAATGATAGTGTAGTAGGGTTGTGTGGTGACAGATACACTACATTTGTGCTGAGCAGGGCATAAAGTATAGAGAAGTTGAATCACTATATTGTATACCTGGAAAATGTAACATTGTGTGTCAACTATACTCAAATAAAAAAATTTTAATTAAAAATAAATGACATTGTTTTATTTAGGTCATCTATACATGGCCCAATGTCTTTTTTTTTAATTAAACTTTTCATTTTGAGATAATTGTTTAAGTTTAGCTGCAGTTTTGAGAAACAGAAATGAAGAGGTCCTCTGTACCCATCCCGCCCTTTCCCCCCAATGATAACACACTGTAAAACCATAATCCAATAACACAACGAGGTACTGATGTTGATACCATCAAGACACAGAACACTGGTCACCACAAGGATCTCTCCTCTTGCATTTATAGCCACACTCTCTTCCTTCCCACCCCTGTTCTGTCCTGAAGCCCTGGCAGCCACTACAACCTTCTCCATTTCTATAATTTTGACATGTCAGTCATATATCACACAGTATGTTGCTGTGGGAATTGGCTTTCTTTCATGGAGTGTAACTCTTTGAAGATTCATCAGGTCACTGCATGTATCACTGGTTCCTTTCTTTTAGGGTATCTGTCCCAGTTTAGTAACCATTCACCCTGTTGGGTCAACACCACCGTTGGATGGTTTCCAATTTTGGGCTATTAAGATTAAGCTTCTATAAACATTCATGTACAGTTTTTTGTGCGACTGTAAGTCTTCATTTCTCCAGAATAAATGCTCAAGAGTACTGGATCATATAGTAGTCTACTGTTTAAAACACTGACAACCTGTTCTCTATAGTACCCAAACCATCTTACTTTCTAACCAGTAATGCATGAACGATCTAGTTCCTCTGCGACCTTTGCTGGCATTTGGTGTCACCACTCTATTTTTAGTCATTCTGATTGGTGTGCAGTGATATCTCATCATGGTCTTAATTTGCATTTCCCTGATAGCTAATGATGTTGAATATACTTTCAAGTGCTTATTTGCCATATATCCTTTTTGGTGAAATTTGGTAAAATGGTCTTTCGCCCATTTTCTAATTACTATTTGTCTTATTACTAGTAAGTTTTGATAGCTGCTTATGTATTTTAGATGCTAGTCCTACTGATATATGGTGTGTTCTTTTCCTAGGACTGCCATAAAAATTACTGTAAGCTTGGGGGCTTAACAGGAACTTCTTCTCTCACAGTCACGGAGGACAGAAGTCTGAAATCAAGAGGTCAGCAGTACTATGAACACGTCAAAGGCTCCAAGGGAGAATCTGTGCTTGCCTCTTCCAGCTCCTGCTCAGTGCAGGCTTCCTTGACTTCTGGGAGCAAGACTTGAACTTCTGCCTCCGACTGTGCATGGTCTTTTCTTTGATCTCTCTGTGTCCAAATCTCCCTTTTCAGTTACTGGGTTTAGGGCCCAGCCTGAATCTAGGCTGATTACATCTCAAAATTATTAACCAATAACATCTGCAAAGACCCTATTTCTAAAACAGGTTACATTTTGAAGTTCCAAGTAGCCTTGGATTAGTGAAGAACACTGTTCAAGCCACTACATAGGGTTCGCAAGTATTTTCTCCTAGGCTTGGCTTGTCTTTTCATCCTCTTAAAGGAGTCAAAAGATTTTTTTAATTTTTGGAAGAGTCCAATTTTTAATGTTTCCATTTATGGAATGCATGTTTGATGTCAAGTTTAGAAACTCTTTGCCTAGCCCTGGATACTGAAAATTTTCTCCTCTTTATGTCCTGAAAGTTTTTTAGTTATACATTTTACATTTAAGTTTGTGTTCTACTTCAAGATAATTTTTGCAGATGGTGTGATTCTTAAGTAGAGGTTCTTTTTATATTTTTTAAAATTTTGCCTATGGATGTCCAATTGCTTCAGGACCCTTTCTTGAACAGGCTACCTTTCCTTCATTGAACTGCTTTTATACCTTTGTCAAGAAATCAGTTTTATTTGTTTTGTACTATTTTTGCCTTCTCTGGTTGATTCCATTGATGTTTGTGTCTCTCCCTCTGCCCAAACCACACAATCTTGGTTACTGAAGTTGTACAGTAATTTTTGAAATCTTGTAGGCTGATTCCTCCCATTTTGTTATTCTTTTTCAAACCGTTTTGAAAACTTATTCTAGTTCCTTTGCCTTTCCACATACATTTTAGAATAATTTTCTATATTTAAAAAAAAAATCTTGCTGTAGTTTGGGTAGAAATATTATTAAGCCTATATATTTATTTCAGGAGAATTCCAGCTTTATCATGTTGAGTTTTCCAATTCATTAACAGAGTATGTGTCTCCATTTATTTAGATCTCTCATTCTTTCCTTGGTGTTATGTAGTTTTCAGCATACAAGTCCTGTACACGTTTTGTTAGATTTAAAAGTATATAATCATGTATGTAAAAATTTCATACTTTTGAGTGATCATGAAGGTTACTAAATTTTTAATTTCAGTATCCACCTATTCATGATCAGTATGTAAAAATGTGTTTTTTTTATGACTATATTGTACCCTGTGAACTTATTTTTCTAGTCTGTGTGTTTGCATAGATTCTTTGGGGTTTTCTACAGATACAATTATATTATCTGCAAATAAGGCTAGTTATATATCTTCCCAACCTGTTGTCTTTTTTTTTCTTGTCTTATTGCACTGGCTAAAACTGTACTCTTTTTTCTATCTGTTCTTCAGACTTAATCATTTACATTGTCCTATCTTCAAGTTCGTTGGTGTTTATTCTGCTCCCTCAAACTTGCCAATGATTCCCTCTAGTTAATTTTTTATTACATTGATTGTACTTTTTGTTTTTTAGCTCCAAAGTTTCATCTTGGTTTTCTTTTTAGATTTCCTATCTCTTTACTGATATTCTAACTTTGTTCATACATCATTTTCTTGGTTTTATCCACATCTTCTTTAGTTCTCTGAGCATCTTTAAGGCACTTGTTTTAAAATCTTTGTGTAATAAATCTGCCATCAGGAACAATTTCTATTGATTTATTTCTCCTTTGAATGGGCCGTACTTTCCTGGTTCCTTGCATGTTTGGGGATTTTTGTGTGTGGGGAAAAGTAGACATTTGAATCTATTAATGTGGAAACTCTAGAAATCATGTTCTTCTTCCTTAGGGTTTGCTATTTTTATTATTGTTATTATTACTATTATCATTATTATTTTAAGATTTTATTTATTTATTTAACAGACAGAGATCACAAGTAGGCAGAGAAAGAGGAGGAAGCAGGCTCCCTGCTGAGCAGAGAGCCTGATGCAGGGCTCCATCCCAGGACCCTGGGATCGTGACCAGAGCCGAAGGCAGAGACTTTAACCCACTGAGCCACCCAGGCACCCCAATCATTATTATCATCATTATTATTATTAATCATCATAGTTATAGGTTGTGTTTATGCCAAGGATCAAACTGAGGTAAAAATTTAAGGTCTTCTCAGGTCTTTTCTGAATCTATCTGGGCATATGTGGTTACTTTCTAATTTTCCCCATATATGCAATTACTTTTGAAAGTCCTATTCTTTATTGTCTGGCTCCCAAAAGGGAAAAAGAAAAATGAATAGGGGGAGAAAAGGGTACTGGTCCTTTAAGTCCTCCAGAAGACACTCCAGTTAAAGGGGGGGGAGGGGGAGTGTGTGGAGGCTTGCAACAACATGGAGAGGTACAACAACAATGGTTGCCCTCAACTTTGTTTTTACCTCTGTGAATCGGAAACAGCCATCAGCAATCACAGCACAGATCCTTGACATTTAGAGGACAAATATAAAAATATTAAATCAACTCAGGTAGTGACCCAGTTCTATTCTTTTACATAATCTACCACTTCTGATAACCAGTAAACATTTACAACTCTGTTTCCAAGAATTCAGGGAAATAGTACTCAAGTAATGTTACTAAGAGGTTTTCACATTTATTGGAGAATTTCCAAAATCTGAAAGGATCATACTTACCCTTGGCTTTATGGCCTTGGCTTTGTGGTCTTCCTCACAAAAATCATAGGTCCATGTCCAGATAATCATGCCAATGATTGTGTCAAAAATTGGAGCAAATCTGATTTTGTAGAACCTGCTTAGCTTATTTCTGAGGCCTTTTACACAGCCAGATTAAGTTGAACATATAAGAAATCCTTTCTTTGAACAGAAGTAATGAGCATTTGAGAGCACTTTTTATCAAGCAAGTCTTCTCAATTTTTCTTTACCTTGAGTATACCACTCTGGGAAGACCTTGAGCAGTCATTTCTCAGTTTGACCTTGTTATATTCATTAGCATTACTTAGCCAGCAGAAGCTACTGACACCAAAGACTTGACTGGAGGCTGCAGGGAATATATCCCTTCACGTATCAGGACGAAGGATGTCTATATGTTTGCACATGAGAACAGCTTTCATTTTGCCAAGTTTTATTATCAGTATGCAAACAACTACAGCCTAGTCTTTTCAACATCTAGCCTTCTGTCTCCGATCATTAATTACCTGTGTAAGCAAGTCACTTAACCTCTCTGTCTTTAAATTTCTGATGACTAAGGATACTAAAACATAACACATTTATCTCCCAGGGCTTTTTGGTAATAATCTAAAAAATGACAATACCTAAGAAATTGCCTTGTTCAAACTACTGACTTCACAGATGAGGGAGCAAGTGAGCAGAGGTCATGGGAATTATCTAAGGTGATAATATTGGTTGATGGAAACCCAGAGTAAGCACTCACTTTTCCCAACTCCCAAGCCGATACTCTAGTTTTGTTCTGCAGGTGAAAGTATTTTGAAAACTTCCAGTATCACATGAGAAAAATGATGAGAAAGCCCAGACCAGAGGCCAGGCCTGGAATATCCAAAATCCTCATTCTCTCTTCACTCAAAACATTCTGCAACCTGTCTTCTGTGAATTCACCTAATCAAATTCACACATTATTGAGGCAAATGTACATCCTGCTCACCGACATTTACCTAACGGTCTTTTCCACTTGATGGCAGTTTTTAATCTCTGCTTTATTCAATGTGTTCCTTTAATGCATATGAGTAAGGTGCCTTGTTAGCGCAGTAGGTAGCGCTCAGTCTCATAATGCATATGAGTAAAATGGGGTTAACAATAGCAGTTATTTCATAAGGTTCTTGAGAGGATTCAGTAACACAACACAAAGTGTATGACATAAAGTAAAGGTAGAAAATGTTAATATTTGTGACTTTTTGTGATATTAATATTATTACTATTTCATAAGAACTAAACAGGGGGGCACCTGGGTGGCTCAGTGGGTTAAAGCTGCTGCGTTTGGCTCAGGTCATGATCTCAGGGTCCTGGGATCAAGCCCCACATCGGGCTCCTTGCTCGGTAGGGAGCCTGCTTCTCTCTCTGCCTCTTCCTGCCTCTCTGCCTGCTTATGATCTCTGTCTCTCTCTCTGTCAAATAAATAAATAAATAAAATCTTTTTTAAAAAAAGAACTAAACAGGGATTGCTATTTCTGAATTAATCAAGTGGGTTAAAGCTTATGTCCTTGTCTGTGCTCCACCCACTCTAATTCAGAAAGCTGTAGTAGCCTCTTTGGTTCTGTGATATAGACAGGTACAAGTGGTCAGGGAATAAAAGACACAGAAATCTTTGAAGCACATGATGATCCCCACTTTACAGGTGAGGAAGCAGAAGTTTGGGAGAGTGAGTCTCAAGACGCAGCACAACCCGACTCCTAATGACCCATTTAAAGGGCTTTCCCTTGTCTCTACCGACGTGGCGCATGAACATGGCAGGGAGATCTCTGTTTCCTTGGCCCTTTACCTGTGTCCAAGTTCATGGGCAATTGTGAAAGCCAGAGGGAGTCCAGAGTCTTCATTGATGTTACAACTCCTGTGAGGCTGGCACATTCCGGACAGGTGGGACAGACCCAAGGTCTCACAGGGGCGATTGACACCAGCACAGATGTCTTTTCTGAAAGCAGAGAACAGAGATGCATAAGCTCCCAAAGAAACATCTGAAAAAACCCTTTTGGAAAAAAATCTGGGTATTAACTCACATTCAGTGTGGTCTGGGAAGCATGATTTAAGTTGTTTTTAGAAGTCCATATGAATATAGCGGGGCAATTAGACATTCACAAGATTACTCTGATTTCACTTCTTAATTACTAAATCTTATTAACACCTAAAAAATGTAGGAAAATATGACAAATGTTTTGAGTTGCTTCTGCCCTTAATCCCAAGAGGCCAAATTACATTGTTTGGACCAAAAGAGAAGGATTTAATGGAAAATTTAAGATTATTTGAACTTTTATACAAAGGAAGGACAACCAGCAGTGGCTGAAGGTTTTCAAATATGAAATCCCTTGTGGTCTTTCTGAGATCTGTGCTCAAAATTCCCCTGAGAACTTCTGCTTATTCATGAAAAAAGGCAGTTGGTCTCATCAATTCATCTGGAGCTCACATCAGTTGTCTCTGCAGCCCCACTATCCTAACAACATGGCATATGGGAAGGAATGCCCATACAAATAAAAACTCCTCGGATCTCAAAAAAATATTGGTTATAATCTTTAAATGTAAAAATGTGCTTCCATATGTTTGTGTGCATTATTTCAGTCAAGGACAAGAGTTAACTAGTCTTTTGGTTTTCTTCAAATCAAGAAGAGCTCTTTGCCGAGAATAATTAGCACAAATTCTAACAAGGCTCTGAACTTCAGTTAGTTACGGATCTTCAACTCACTGGGCTAGTGTGAGTACCATTTCTGGCAACAAATGGTCTGGTTTTTTTGTTGTTGTTGTTTCCAATGGGCCATGGAAAAGATGGAGACTCTGAAAACTCCTGTGGGTCCTCAGTTCCCCAGGAGACAATGGCTGGGACAATGGGATAGGACAGAGAGACAGCTCCCATCTCAGGGCACGCCAGCAGATCTGATCTCTACTCTCATAGCAATAGTTGTTGGGTGGTTTTGTGTTGGAAAGCTAGATTGAATCATACAGCCCAATCATTCTAACTAACTGCTGGGTCTGTGGGAGGATCAATAAAACACTGTTCTGCCCCTACAGCAAGATGTACTAGTCACTATTTCACTTTTTTCAAAAAGTCTAGGCCTGCATGGAGCTGCTGGAAAAAGATGATTGGAGTCTATTGCTAACTCCCTGGCTTTCTCATTGTGATAAGACAGGAGTTAGGTCCATTAAATAATTGTTTACTGTGCACCTACTAAGTATCTAGCACTAAAGAGGAAACAAGGGGGTAATAAAAGAAATGTAGGAATAGGAGTCTTCCAGGCCAGGAGCTTATGCTCCCCAAAGCACATAAGCTCTACCTACCCCCCACATACTGGGAGTAGTTTAAGAGAAAAAATGGCTTGGCATGCATCTTTTGGTATACTAGTCCCACTTCATGAGGTATGTTCAAGCCAAAATATGTTCAAGCAAATCTACCTTCTCCTCAATGCAACTCTACAGAGAACCCTGTTGAAGTGGACCTCAGCCCGGTTCTCTGGAGGCAAGTCTCATACCTCCCTCCCTGGTGCTGCCTATTTCTTCAGAACAGAGGTTCCCAGAAGGGGGTGTTTTGGCTCCCCACCCCCACTCCTAGAGGACATTAGGCAGTGTCTGGAGACAGTTTTGGTTGCCACACTCAGAAGCGGGTGCTACTGGCATCTCATGGACAGGGACCAGAGATGATGTCAAATATACTTCCATGCGCAGGACAGCCCTTCACAACAAAGAATTAACCAACCCAAAATGTCAGTGATGCCAAGAGTGAGAAATCGGTTTTTGAATCTGAAATACTCTCCACTGTTTAGGAGCTGGTGAAGTTCAACATACATTGAAACTAGGCCTTTGTTCCAAAGAAGAAACATGATCATAATAAGAGAAAAATGGTCATAATAAGAGAGCAGATCCTTCATATCCTTCTGGGTAATAGTTTAACTATTAGGGTACAATTGCCTGGATTCATGTCCCAGCTGTACCTGTTAACAGCAATGAGATTTGGGGCAAGTGACATAACCAAACCTCAGTTTCCCCCTCTGTAAAATGGGAATGGCTAGTAGGAGTCAATGACCAGGGTTGCTGTGGAGATTAAATGAAATGCTGATTATTCTAACAGATGTAGCACAGTGCTACATCAAACACTCCACAAATGCTAATCATCCTCAACTCATTCATTTCTTCATGTGAGAAGGAGAGAAGAAAGAATTTCTACTTTAAGGGCAAGAAAAGAGGTGGAGCTGACCCAGCTTCCAATGGTGGTCCCAGATCCAGGATTCTTCTCTACAGAGAGGTCCTGCCTGGACTGAAGTCTTTCCATGGCTTCTCGCCCAGGTCCTCAGTGTTTTCTGCCTGCTTGCTGGCTCCCCAGGGCCCCTGTGCTTACCTTCTCAACTCACATTAACCTACCTCCCAGGGGACCAACTGATGTCACAGGTCCCAATATGAACCTAATGTAATAGGTTTATGTCACAGACTTCCTCTGGAAATTGTTTGCATTCAACCAATGTTTTGATACTTTCACTCAAGAGTGCTTCTGATAGTTGGAGTGAAGGCTGGTTATCAACCTCTGCAGGCATCCCATGCACTGGGAGAGATGACAGGCCCAAGTGTTCAGGGGGCAGCCTGTCCTCCCCAGGGAGAACATATACAAGGGCCTTCCCATGCATGAGGTTCTTGGTGGCTGAAAGGCCAGGCCAAGCACCCTCCTCCATGACACATGCCTGGATTTCTTGGTGTCTCTGAATCTGAATAGTGGTTCCCCCCATGAGAACTTACCTCCCCTATGAATGGAAGACCTTCGTATGTCTAGATTAAAATAGTGTCTACTACACAGCAGGTATTCAACAAACATGTATTCAATCAATGAGCACACATAGCCTCCAAGAGCCTGGGATGATCAGACGAGTTTATTAGCCTTTCATAGCTAGGAATCCTAGAAGGCTGATGGTTCTTCTTAGCACCAGAGGGTCTATTTGTAATCAGAACAAAATACTATCTTCATGGGAGTAAAGGGAGACAAGTGTAGGCAAACAGTTCTGCCTATTCAGGCGAGGGGGACCTGCTGCCTATATTCTGTCTTCGGGATCAGTCAGGGGTGGGTTACCAGGAGGACTGGTTTCTGTAGAGATAGTTTCATGTTTCTAAACTGGAGGGAAAGTTTTTAAAAATAAAACAAAGGATTGGAAACCCCATGCTGAAGACTTCCAGGAGTCTTTAATGAGGATCTGCAAACAATCTTCCTGATTGTTTATGGAGCTGCGTGAAAAAGCCAATTTTAAAGATGAAATCATCTTTGTGATAGGAAAAAGGCCTGCATTTTGCCAGCAGATGTAGTGTATTAACAAGGAGAGTTTCCTGCACATGTTTGCCAACTGCCCCCTCACTGGTATGGGTCTTGGGAGTCATGTGGATCACAGGACTGTCTTTAAAAATAACAGAGCAGCCAAGAGTAGGAGGCACGCATAAGTTTGAAAACCAGGTAACTCTCTCTCCAACCAGCCCCCCTGCTTTGCAGACCCCGGCCTCCGTGTAGTCCCCGGGGTACCTCGTGAGGAGGACAGCCACATCATGATGGGCAGGGTTGAGGTCACTCTTCGGATTGATGCTCTTCTGCCACTTACAGAAGCTGGACAGTGTCTTCTCCGCATGGTGGACGATTTTCAATCCTTGCTGGAAAAAGAAGAGGAAGAGACAGGCACGGCTGAGTTTCCTGTGCTCAGGCTCATCACACAAGTCCTCGGAAGCAGCTGAGTGGGCCAAGCTCTGGGTGGGCGCCTCAGACACCTCTTTGGCAGGAGTTTGGCACAGGCCAACTTCCTCCCTGCTCTCAACACCATCACCCTCATGACTTTTATTAAAAGAACCTGAAGGACAGAAGTGCGGGACAGAAGTTATTACTGGAACAAGTAGCCCTTGAAGAAAACTTAAGAATACTTTGGCCAAGACCAAGAGCTGTGTGACGTTGCATCTCTGGCAGCTCTCTGCTTCCTAAACCAGTACAATTCCAAAGAGGCATTTTTATATCTAATACAGGGGTGCCTGGGTAACTCAGTGGGTTAAAGCCTCTGCCTTCAGCTCAGGTCATGATCCCAGGGTCCTGGGATTGAGCCCCACATCGGGCTCTCTTCTCTGCAGGGAGCCTGCTTCCCCCTCTCTCTCTGCCTGCCTCTCTGCCTACTTGTGACCTCTGTCTGTCAAATAAATAAATAAAATCTAAAAAAAAAAATTCAACAATAAGCTTCTTCCTTGCATGAGAACTACTACAAGGCTGGGTTGCACTCAACATTTGCTTGCCCATGGTTTCCATTTTGGTCTCACGTCCATGGGTGAAGGGCAGAGGGTGACATAATCTCTCCACGCTTCTGACCAGTTAGGATCACTGGCTGTCTGACAACGACAAGGATGCTGGAGGGGACACCCCCAGCCTGCAACTCCCAGGGTTCCCAAGTCACCCACTTGGCCCCAAGTTAGTACTGGGGATGGGAGGAGAGGACTTGTTCCAAATTAACTGGATGAATACTTGTCAAAAGGAGGGGGAGGGATAATCAGCTCCAGGGGGACTCCAGCTTCATTTGAATTTCTAAAGGAGACATTCCTTTCACTTGCCCCATTTCTCTGGGGTCTCTGTATGGAGCTGTCCCTCATACAAGGTGGGTTCTACCTGGAGAATGACGACCTCCATTGGTCTACTCTGAGTCTATCACTCTGGCTTCAGTCCAAGAAGTTCAGAACAATCTCTACATGAAACCATGCACCTGCTTCGGTACCGTTCTGTATTTTGCTAAGGCCCACACCCCAAACAAGACCTGAGAGGCTGCAGTTGCCTGTTAAAGGCACCTGCAGGTCCCAGGTATGCTAACGAACCACCACAAAAACATAGAAAGGTGGCTCATCTTCACTCATGAAAACTCACAAGCTACTAAGCATTCTGAATTTAAACAGAAGAAACAGACTTCACTATTTACTAATCCTCACTATTTCATCGTCCAGCAGAACGCTAGATGGTGGAGGAGGAGGCAGAGTTGTGGGGGACTAGCTGGGCACAGGGGTCAGCCTCCCACATCACCTTGTCAAGCCCTACTTAGAGTAGCAGCCCCGCCAGAGCCCATGGCCCCCACCCGCCATCAGGAGCCGGCAAGGGGCATAAAGCCGGAATGCAAGGAAAGAGAAGTAAATAAAAAGGCAGAGAGGAAGGAAGGGGAAGGCAAGCAATATTTCCCAATCATTTAATATGTGTCAGATACTTTTACATATATTCTTTCATGTAATTTAATTGCATCTTCTGGGCATTTTTTCTAAAGACAGCATTGTTAGTTTCATTTTATAATAAAAAGGGATTAAACCTCAGAGAAGCAAGAAGCTAGCTGAAGGTGAATCGGGCCAGATACGGAATCAAAGACTCCAAGAACAAGGGCTTCTGGGTGAAGCGTGCCTCCCGCGGGTAGCCAGCCTCGTGAGGAGTCCGCCTCAGGTACAGGCCCTTTGCACGAGAGGCCAGAGCATTAAACAAAGCATCAACTGCGATTCAGTCGCTTTGAGGTCTGTTTTCAATCCTGTATTTCTTCTTCTGTTTGGCTGTGGGCTTTTGTTGTGTGTGTGTGAGTGAGGAGGTCTCTGAGAGAGCACTCATGAACTAAACAATGATGCCATCTAAAACTATTCCAAGGAGAAAGAAATCCTTGGGCATAAGTCTAGCAGAACAGGTGTAAGCTCTGGATCGGGAAAACGACCAAACACTGTTGAAAGACAGGAGCTTCAATCCCAGCTTCATACCTTACACAAATACTGACTCAGAACAGATCAGACTTAAATGTAAGATGTAAAACTTGGAAGTTTTAGCCCCCCCCCCCAAAAAAAATCACAGGAGAAAATCTTGGGGACCTGGGGCTAGGCAAAGAGTTTACAGACTTGACAGTAAGGACACGAGCCATACAAGGAAAACTGAATGAGTGGACCACATTCAAAATTAAAAGTTTTTCCTATGAGAGAAATCTTCAAAGAAAATGAAAAGATGACTCCAGAGTGGAGGGAAATCTTTGTAAGACAAAGATTCGGACTCGGACCTAGAATACATAAAAGATCTCCCAAAACTCAACAATAAAAACAGCAATGAGAAAATAAGCAAACACGAAGTTTCATCTTACTGAGGAGGATGGACAGAGGACAAATAAGCATGTGAAGGCAGGTTCAACATCCTCTGCCATCAGAGAATTCCAAGTTAAGACCTCCAGGGCCTATCACTATAGACCTATCAGAACAAAGGCAATGAAAGACAGCGGCAGCACCCAAAGAGTGGGGAGGACGGGTGTACTAAAGCTGGTCACCAGGAACACTGCTGGTGAGGACAGAAACGGGTATGGCCTCTGCAGACAGCAGCTTGACAATTTCTTTAAAATACAAAACAGGGGATCACCTGTGTGGCTCAGTTAGTTAGGCATCTGCCTTTGGCTCAGATCATGATCTTGGGGTCCCGGGATGGACCCCCGCCATCGGGCTGCCTGTTCAGTCTGCTTCTCCCTCTCCCTCTGCCAACTCTTCTTGCTCGTACTCTCTCCCTCTTTCTCAAATAAATAAATAAGATCTTTTTAAAAATAAAATAAAATAAAATAAAATAAAATGGAGCAAATACTTGAAGACACAATTTGGATGTATCTTCAGGGAATTAGGCCGAATGAAACAATCTAATCTCAAGAGGTTACACATACTCTATGATTCCATTTATATAACATTCTTGAAATAACCGAATTATAGACACAGAGAACAGAATAGGGCTTTCCAGGGGTTAGGCTGGTAGGTAGAAGGGAGGTACAAAAGGGTAGCATGAGGGGACTTGGTGATGAAACCATTCTGTATTGTGGCAATAGTCACATAATCTACATGTGTTAAAACTGCATAGAATGAAATGTACACATGCACGCGCACACACACACACACACACACCAATCAGCGCTGGTAAAACTAGTGGAATCTGAATAATATAAGGGTTTGTACAAATATTAACTTTTTGGTTATAATATTATACTCCAGTTAAACCAGATGTTAGCACCAGGAGAAGATGGGGGAAGGACATAAGGGAATTCCCAGAACTATTTCTTCTAATTGCATGTAAATCTGTAATTATTCAAAATGAAATATTTTTTAAATATCTTAAAAATAACTGATCTGAATTAAGGCTTAAGGGTTGCAATAGAAAACCATACAATGCACTTTTCAGTATGATTCTATGTGGGTTACTTACTACTTAATTTTACATGACACCCCATAGTTTTGAATCAAAGAGAACCTTTCAATGAGTGACAGTGGGTAGGAAGAGCCCACACGGTCACACACCCATACACCCCACATACACACTCACACACCCATACACCCCCACACACACACTCACACACCCATACACCACCCCCACTCACACACCCATACACCCCTCACACACACTCACACACCCATACACCCCCCCACACACACTCACACACCCACACAAAAGTGTCAGTTAAGTTCCCTGTCTAAGTAGCCATAAATACACAGAAGCAGAAGAATCCCATCTTAGAATGTTCTCCTTTGACACACAAAGGCCCTGGTGGGGCACACAGCTCAAGATAGGACACCATCAGATTGGAAAAGCTCAATTTTCGCTCCAATATGGGTGGGACTCACCATCTTGTAAGACTTAGATACCAATCGTGAATGTTCGTTTAAAGAAGGGAATGTTTACGCTTCCACCCTCCCCAATACCTGAGCCAGATTCAGTGTCTGCAAGGACGCCTTGTCTTCATCCTGAGGAAGCAGAGTCCTTCTCCAGATGTTGCAGCAGGAGCTCTGCCTCCGATTTTCCTGTCATTACTAAGAGCCCATTTCCCTGAAGGGCCTCAGGCTTTATGCATCCAATCTTCTCACTTCGCCAGTGAGGAAATCCAGGCCAGAGAAGGGCACCACCTTAGCCAAGCCGCACAGCAGGGGTTGGCAGAGCTGGGCTTTCATTCCAGGTTTGCAGCTACGAGTCCAGGACAACTAGCTTCCAAACTGTTGAAAACTTCTCTAAACTTATTGCTTGAATAACTGGAATGATTTATCAGTTAGCTGATGGATGACTCTGGCTTTTATCTATTCCCCGAGGTCATACTCCCACCCTGGGCAGGAGACAAACACAGGAAGAAACCCTCCGCTTCTGAGACCCTCATCCTCCTCCTGCCCTCTGACCACTTCTCGGGCCCCTCCACAGGCTCTTCTTCCTCTGCCTTCCTTGGGCTCATGGCTTAGTTCACTCTCAATCACAGTCAGATTGGGGGAGATCATCTGTATGCCCCTGACTCTCCAATCTAGATCTCACCCCAAACCTCTCCTAGAGGGCAAACTCATGCACTCAAATCTCCTGATGGGCACCTTCTAGATGGCACCAGAGGAGCCCCCCAGCTCAGCATCCCCACAGTCCTCCCCCCAGAATATTCACCTGCTCTTCTTCCTGCTTCTTCTCAGCTGAAGCACCACGAGCTTAGCAGCCTCATCTAGAAACCTCAATGTCCTCCTGTTGGTCTTCTCTCCCTCTGCATCCGGCATCCCCATCTGTCCCCGTGTGCTGCTAAGTCTACCTCGCCTCCTTCTTTACTCCCAGCTGCCCGAGCTGACACTCTCATCATTTCATGCCTGAGTTTTTGCTCGCATCATCTCATAACTCTTCTCCTTTCTTCCTTGTTCCTAAATCCATCCTCCAGGCTGGGGCCAGGCCGATCTGGTCAAAACCAAAGTCTGCCCATAGTATGACCCAGGACTCAAGACCCCTCGGAGTGTGACCTCCAGGAAGCTCTCCCTCCATCTGCAGCCCCACAGCGTATGTCCCGGCAACATTCAAACAGCTGATACCCCCCCACCCCCATGCCATATACCATGCTCTTTCTACCTTTCTTTTTTTAAAAAATATATTTTTTTTATTTTAGAGAGAGAGAGTGGGGAGAAGGGAAGAAGGGGAGAAAGAGAGGAAGGAAGAGAATCTCCAGCAGACTCCCTGCTGCACACAGAGCCCGATGTGGGGCTCCATCTCATGACCCTGGGATTGGGACTTGAGCCGAAACCAAGAGTCAAACGCTTAATCGACGAGCCACCCGGGTGCCCCTTTACCTTGCTTTCTTCAAGCCGCTCCTCTACCTAGAATGCCTTTCTCCCCTCTCTTACCCCTTCAACCTACTCAGCATCCGTCCTTTGAGACTCAATCTGAGCATTTCCAGGAAGCCTTCCCTGACCTCATTCTGGATTAGGTTCGCATCCGTTTATCTCGTGCCCAGCTGGCTCACAGCACTTGCTGCCTGGGGTTAGAATGATCAGACCGTGTGCCTGTTTTTCTCCTCAGCTCTTTCAGCACAAGGACTGAGGCTTATTTCCCTACTCGCCTCAGCCCTGCACAAGCCTAACACATAGCAGGTGTACACCCCACCCCGGGGCCGCACACCACCCCCACCAGGAATGGAGAAAAAGTGAAGACAATGCCCACTGTGCTGGACAAAAGCGCAGCACCAGTGGGGACAAGGTTTCCTGGTGAGTCAGTGAAGAGGCAAGATCTCCTGCGGCTTAGGGAGGCGGAAGGTAAGGGGTCAGGAGTGTAAGAACAGAGCAACGAACATCTGTCATAATAATCCTGGTGCCTGCAGTAGGAACCACTGGGAGGCAGGTCCACATGGCTCTCTCGTGTTTCTTCACGTCACCTGAGCAAAGACACCGACAGCTTTTGTCTCTTTCCAAGGATGTTGTGTAGAAACAGACTTGGAGTACTAAGTCAGTGTTCCCCTCCAGGGAAGAGCACAGATTTCTTTGCTGTCCAGGGGGGATAAAAAAGGATAATGGTTCCCTCTGGGGCACAAGCTGACAGGTGTGCTCCCAGGCGCCTCTGAAGGGCTGATGTTTCCTTGGGTTGGGACTCCTCAGCTGTGATCAAGTCCACTATGTGCCCAGCATCCACCTGGGCTGCCCCCGTCTCCACAGCAAGTGGACAGGAGGGGCAGCTGCAGACACGAAGCTCGAGCTTGGGCTGTGTTGTGTTGTGTTGTGCTGTAAGGAGGAAAGTCCTCTATCCCTACCTGGAAGGCTCACGTCATCTCCCAGCATCATATCCACGGAAGCATAGCCAGAGAGCTGGTGAGCCTTGCTCTAATCTAAGACCCTTTATAACTCTTGACAGCAATAAGGATGAGAAGGGAGAACAGAGACCCAGCAGTCAGGAGAACTAGGTTGAGGTTGAACCGTCTCCACACAGGGCCAGGTCTTCGAGGTTGTCGAGATAAGCGAGCAGTGGGACCACTGGCAGAGGGAGGGAAGGAGAGGAGAAGGAGCGGAAACGTGGATGGCAGCCACGGGGAGGATTCTTCCCCCATTCCATCATGCCTATAAGAGCAATTCTGGAATAACCTGGGTCGTTAGTCACTGAAGAGAGGAACAAAATGTTAAGGCCTGAAGGCCCTCCTCAAAATCTTGCTGGCTTCCTCCCTAGTGCTTTTGTCTTTTTTTTGCTTTTTTTTTTTTTTTTTTTTTTTTTTTTACAAAGCAAGTGCATAATGAACTAAGTCGGTGATCGTTTGTGGCTGGGTACCCCACCCCTGTGTAGAACTTTCACCCGCAATATGTGGCATTTAACACGTTTTCAGTGACAGGGTCATCAGGATACCTTAATACTTTTCTACTAAATGTCATGATTCTGCTGGCAGGTTTTAAGTGAGTACAATTTTTCTCTCTCCCCTTGGCCTCTTAATCTCAAAGTCGCATAAAAGCTAAGTCCAGGAAACACTTCCCCTTTTAATTTCTTGAATGCCCTTGAACACAGAAGCCTCAAGAGGCATTAATGAACTCTGCCTCAATACCACATGCCCTGAGTGTGCCCCTGTTGCAAAAGAACTACAGGGGAGTCATGCTGGCTCGCCGAATGAGGGGAGACTTGGACTATACGTGTTTCGTGAAGCACCCTCGTAATTATTTGAGCTTATCAAGACAAACCCCCAGCCACACTGATTTTGCCCCTGAAAAATAGCTTTCCCTTTTTGTTCTTTCACTGTTGGTTTTTTTTTTTCTTTCTCATCTCATTTTCTTAAGTGAGTCCAATTCACTCCCACTTCCCCTTCCCTACTCATTTGGGTACGTGACACCGAAGGACGAAGGGACAGCAAGAAGATCTCAAGGAAATCAGCAACAGCTCACAGAAACAGCCCCAAATTGGAGAGAAGAAATGATTTTGCAAAATGTGGCTTTTACTATAAATTGTTCTCTCTGGGTAAGCTCCCTTTATAATGAAAAAAAAAATCTTGTATCAATTTCCTTGGGAATTGTCAGTAGCAGCTTGGGATTCAGTACATAATTCAATTCAATTCAATTCAATTCAATTCAATTCAATTCAATTTAATACATAAGCTGATTATTCTCTGCCAGCCAGGCTTAGGTTCCTCAGAAAAAAAGAGATGGCGCAGAGAAGGGAAAATAGTACAAAGCTTTACATGAAAACTAAGGAATAACTCCTCTATCAGTGGAAAGGATTCTTTTTCTTTTTCTTTAAAGATTTTATTTACTCACTTGAGAGAGTGCGCCCAAGTGCACAAGCAGTAGGAAGATGCAGAGGGAGAGGGAGAAGCAGGCTCCCTGCTGATCAGGGAGCCTGATGATTCGGGCCTCGATCCCAGGACACTGGGATCATGACCTGAGCCAAAGGCAGATGCTTAACCGACTGAGCCACCCATGTGCCCTATCAGAGGGAAAGATTCTTGTTTAAAAAAAGTGATGAGTGAGTTGGGGGAAATCAGAGGGGGAGACAAACCATGAGAGACTGTGGACTCTGAGAAACAAACTGAGGGTTTTGGAGGGGACGGGGGTGGGGGGTTGGGTGAGCCTGGTGGTGGGTATTAAGGAGGACATGTATTGCATGAAGCACTGGGTGTGATGCATAAACAATGAATCTTGGAACACCGAAAAGAAATAAAATAAAATGAAATGAAAAAAAAAGATAAAGGAAAAAATAACGATGCAGAAACTGAAAAAAAAAAGTGATGGGTATACAAATTCTCTGCCAGTATTTTTGACACTGATCCGGAAAGAGCCACAATTACATAGGTCATTAGAGATCTAAAAACCCTGGAGGAGGGGGCAGGGGAAATTACCACCCTGAATTCCCAAAACTAACAGACATTTTAACTCCAGAGTCTCACAAAAGGGAACCCAACATTAAATCACTGCGAGACCAAGAGGGAAATTCATTCTCTGTGAAAACAGTCACCATCTTCCTGCCTATCAGTCCACTGGCTGCTAATCAAGCCAGACTGCTGCCCTCAGGCTCTGTCCCAGATGGCATATCCAGGTTCATCCCAACTCACTCCCATCCCTGTTTTCTCTCTGGCCTGTTCTTAAAAGAAGTCTCAAACTTAGGATCCTAATCTTGTCCTTAGAATTTTCTGTGTTCCTCCAACAATTCTGCACAATTCTATGAAATGGGCGTATCAGGAACAAGTTTACAGGGTTGTGGTAGGACCTCAGAGGTGATGATGGGAAGTAACGTTTACCCACTGGTTTCTAGGAGCCAGATACTACATTCACTAATGCAGGAATTCACATGTCTGGTTCTCACAGCAACCCTAGGAAGTAGATATGATTCTCCCCATTTTACAAAATGAAGAAATGGAGGTTATATAACCTACCAAAGCTCCTACAGCTCAAAAGAGGAGGGACTAATGATAAATTGGAAACTCTCCCTGATGTCAACTGCTCACAGGAACTGGAAGGAGGGGAGTAATCCTATCCTTAACCTCTGGCCCAAAAGGGGAACAGGGAGGCCATTGAATGAATTGGTCTAAAGCGCAAAGGGCTTGAGGCCAAGTCTGTGTCCAAGTCTTTGAGGGAGAATGAAAAGTTCAAAGGATAGGATTAGGGTTGTAACAGGAAAACGAGCGCTTGATTCAGGGCCGGAGGGAGGTAGGACAGGAATGAGAGCACACTGCCTCCTATCTGAAGCTACTCTTTGATTTCGCGGCCCACGATGTCTCAGTATGTCTGATAGGTCTTTCCAGTGCATGGTTTGGGGTACCTCAGTTTCCCCTGGTCTGAAATATGACCACCTAGTCTTTGAGAAAGTCTCTAGGATGCTCCAAATTGAGTATTATGTCTGGCTATCCTTGCTTATTCTCAAAGTGTGATGAAAATCCAGAGTGGTTTTTCCATAGCCGTGACTGACAAACTAAACTGTACTTTATAAACCAGAAATTCTCTTGAACCCACCATAGGAAATGAAGTCCAAAATGATGTCAGCTGTCAGATGTGATTAGAATAAAAAAGACGGGAGTTGTAGGAAGGCATTATGGAGGAGGCCTGCCTCAACATTGCCCACCTCATATCACTTTCCACGGAGTCCTAGAACCATCTCTCTAGTGCCTTTCTCTCCATATTATCCCTCAGTTTGGAACCACCCAGAGACTCCCCTAGAATGAGATCCACATCCCTTTATGTTGGCTCTATCCCTTTACAAGGCTCATCATGACCGTGGCCACAGCTGACCCTCATCTTCGCCCTCTGACTGCTGACTTCACATACTCACTTTCCCTTACGTATTGTGTACCCAGAGGACTAGGTGGTGAGCAACACCAAACCCAGCCTCAGACTTCAGCCCGACGTACTAATGAAGGGAGGCCACCAAACCAACAGATGTGCAATTACAAGCGTGATATGTGCTATGGAGGAGAATTTCACTATCATATAATTGTGAAATTATATGATAAAATCTTGCTGGGCAGGAAGGCCAGGGAAGGCTTCCCCAGTGAACTGACCCTGGAGCTGCTACCTGAAGGATTAAGGTGTCAACTCAGTGAAGACCATGGCAGGAGACACCATGAGGAGAAGACTACTGTTCTATCCCAAAGGCAAGAGGGGCATGGTAAGGATGAGAGAGGGAATTAGAAAAGCACTAATTCTTTTAGTGCTTTTCTAAAAGCACTTTAATCCAGGGGTGGGAGTTGGAGAATGGGTGCCAGGAAGGGGGGCTATGACTGGATTACCATTTGGCTGCGATGAGAAAACGAGATTGAAAGGAATCCAAGTAGACCAAAGTAAACACAACTGTAGCTCAAGAAAGAGAGGACTCCATCTTGAATTTAAGTGATAGAAATGCAGATGGTCAGACAAAATTGGCAACACCTACTGATGGACTGGATATGAGGGGTGGGAGAGGGAGCTGTCATGAATGTTTCTGGATCTCTGGCTTCCACACCTGGAACGGTGATGATGCCAGCAGAGAGACCCAGTGTGCAACAAGACCAGGTGTGCATGGAGCAGGGCAGATTGGGACCCACAATCTTCTCTCCTGCCTCCTGCATAGTCCACTGTCTCCTCCACGCACATCCAGGTGTACTCAGCCCCCCTTTTGGAGGTTCATTATCAGTGATGTGTCCTCATGTGTAAGATGCTAGTTTACATGCTCAAGAGGCACCGCGCAGGTCCCTCTACCTGTAATGTTCTTCCTCACTAGTTAGTTCCTTCTCATCCTCTAAAACCCAGCTTAGCCTTCCCAAGATTGGGTGCTCTTTTACTTTTTTTTTAAACTCATGACAACTCAGTTTGAAATTTTCTATTTTGTGCTTTTGGGCATCAGAGTCAAAGCATCTCAAAATCAGGAAATGAGACTTATACTCGTATTTGTATCCTCAGAGACCAACACAGTGTTTGACATACAGTTAATACACCACAATTCTCTTTTGATTTACAGATGGAGAAAAACGGTATATGGAGCAATGATGTCACCTCTTCAGAGTGACCTTCTGGATGAGCGCAAAGTGAAACTAGAACTCAGTTCCCCTTGCTCAGAGGAGGAGTCCCTCCCAATACCTCACACTCTGCTTTCTGCCTCTGGCTGCTACCCTGATGTCAGTTAGGGCTGGAATCACAGTTGCTCACTGTGGTTGGGGCTGCTCGTTAGTCAAAGATGTGAAGAATAGCTTGAGTCATGATCTGGGAATCAAGAAAATGAGAACTACAAATTGTAGCTCTTTGATGAAACAGCAATTCTCTTGTCCAGTTATGGACGTTGTATCACATGGAGATTCTATGTGAGCCTGGATGAGGAAGATATTTGGCAAGTAAAAGGAAGGCAGTCATGGTTTTCATTTTTTTAGCAAATCATTTTGTGCCTCTGTTCTTGTAAAATGAGAACAGGAAGAAGAAAAATAATATTACTGTGAGGGAGTCAGAGAGGTAGCTGCCAATCAAGTTCTTTCAAGGGATTCTGTTGAGGTTGCTTCTAGGCAACCAACTTGAACAATGGAAACATACTTAAGGTAAAAGAACCTACAGCGACACCCCATCCCTCGAATCAGACAGGCCCACTAGGCGACCCATAAGCCCCAGCTGACCAATAGGTAACTGAACACAGACAGGGTTACCAAAAAAGGAAAATTTCTTGTGTTCCCATTCCTCCTCAGCTTCCTCCTTAACTATAGCCTCTCACACTGTCTCGTGGCAGACAGTCTCCCCCTTGCTGTCCTGCCTGCTTCTCCTTGACAGAGGATTCTGTAAACTTCCATCTTTTTTGTTCTGTCTCAAGTGAATTCTTCAACTGCCCATGCTGCTGGCCTCCATACAACTGGGTCGCCCAACATTTGGTGGTCCCCCATCTAATCAGGACACTTCCACAGTGTCCGAGTGGCATTGTTTCCTGGGGAGGGAGAGATGTGGAGTTCTCAGGGGCCTGATCCATGAAGGCACACTTTGACATCTGACTAGCACTACCACAGGGACTGCAGAGGGGAAGGGTTTTTCCTTGGCTTTTTTTTTTTTTTGTCTGAAAACCCTAAACTTCTACACATTCTGCAGTTAAGCATGCATATGGGAGAGAGTATTACACAATAGTGGATATTTGTCTTCCAAAGTATCAAAGTATAACTTTTACAAAGCTAAAAAATGTAATTCTCATAAAAAATATACAGTGAACATGTTAGGGATGTATTTAACTGATTAATAAGAAGATAGACAAGATGTCCAAGCTGGTTTAAAGGCAGATACAGGAAAGTGATGCCACTTTAGCTGGTGAAACTATAGAGAAAAAATGCTGGAATCAGATTGCTAAATTAGATACAAAATTAGTCAACAGGCCAATAAAACTTCAACCTTCAGAATTATCTTCTCTATTAGACACGAATTATTTTTACCTCTTCTAGACAAAAACCATTTGTACCCTGTCAGTTTTCTGCATGTTCATACCTAACTTTATTGTGTCTAGGACCTACTCAATAGCATATAATAATCAGGCAAAATTGCATTCCCCTGGAGTCAGACAGGTCATGTTAGACGTTGAACAGGTACATAGCTTTTGTGTGGCTTGGTTTCTAAGTCTTAGAAAATTTGTCATAACAAAAGGTTCACAGGAAGAAAATAATATACCCGTCAATATTCCAAGATACCCAAGGTATGCCTTCAGTGATTCAGGAAGTGGGGGGTAGAAAGGGAGAGAAAAAGGAAAATGGATCCAGACTCCAGATATTATTGTTTTTCAGTCTTCTGAGGATGAAGGACCAGAAAACAGTAAATCCTGCCTCGAGCCTTCTGACCTCAGGTTTCTTGAGGAGGGAGACTTGAATGAGGCCATTCTTCACATGTTTCACTGCTGGGTAGGGTCAGTAGATTGCAAAGGTACTTCACCAGGTTGGAGGGTTCATGCCTTCATTGAATGTCACTTCATTCATTCATGTCCCAGGCACTGTGTTAGGTGCTGGGGATATAGCCAAGAATAAAGAAGGAATTTATATTGCGATGGTGGCTAAGACAGCCAAGAGAAGAGTAAACAAATACACAGAAGAGCAATGAACTATGCAAGAAGTACAAATAAAGGAAGAAAACTTTATTCTGTGATGGAGAACAGCAAGTGGGGTTGGCTTTGAGTCGGACAGTCACTGAGACTTCTCTGGAGAAGCAGCATTTGAACAGAGGTCTGACAGGTGCCAGAGAACAGGCCAGCCATCAGCAGAGCCAAGGGACAGGTGTTTTGGGCATTGGGAACCATAAGTGCCTAAGCCATGAGGCTGAAGAGGGCCTTGTATGTTCCAGAACCTACCTGACATCCAGGGAGTTCAAGGTGGGAAACAAGGTAGAGAGTGACAAAAGGAAAGACCAGAAAGGGTAATGGAGGCATGATCATGAAAGTCTCAGCAGGGCATGGTAGAAATTTTTGATTTTGTTCTAAAAACAACAGAAAGCTGTTTTAACAGTTTTGTACAGTGGAGCAACTCAATTTTTATTTAAGATTATCAATCTAACTGCTACATAGAGAAAGGATTATGGAGGGCAAGTCTTAAAACAGGAAGACTATTTGGGAGTTCCCTTCAGTAAGATTACGACAAGGCCTAAAGCAACGCAATGACTGTAGAGATCATGGACAGTGCGTGTCTCCAGATGTATCTTGAAGGTAGCATCGCAAACCCTGCCGTTGAATGTGGAAGATAAGGAAAGGAGGATTCGAATGACTACTAGGCCTGTACGTGGTTACCGAGGTGGGTAACACGGAGGGTTGGAGCCTGGGTGGTGGCAGAATTGAGATGATGTGGACAGGGAACAATCAAGAATGCAAGAATGTCACTGTGGGCTTACTGAGTTTGCAAGTTTGGGTGGGCTCTGACACACCCAGGGTGACATGGCAAGGAGGCAACAGGATGGGAGTCTGGAGTGAAAGTAAGGAAGAGGTCTGGGCTTGAGGTAACAACCGAGTCTCAGCATGTAGAAGATATGTGAGTCTCTGAGAGCAGATGCCATTTCCAAGGGTAATCTTGGAGAGACAGAGAGACAAGACAACCCAGAGTGGAGGGGTATATATTAATATGCAAGAGGCAAATAAACAGGATAAAGGGTTCAACATGTCCATGTCCCTCTTAACTTTTACTGAAACCACACAACCATTTCATGATTTAGTCTTATTCATTGAGGAACATTCTAAGTCACTGCTGTAAATCTGATTTATGTGTTACTAGATGAAACGACTGCCAGGTGAGTCCAATGATGTCTACCTCAGAAATGTTCTCCATCTCCCACTTGACAGCACAAAATTCCCAAGAAAATAATACAGAAATATCACTGTCCTTCTCAATGGGCTTCTAAACAGCTTCCTGGTGTCCCCTTTCTTGTCATCAAGAGCTGTCCTGAAAAAAGGAGGTAGGGAGTGTAAGGATACAGGTCAGAGGAGTGGAGAGAAACTACCCCTTACCTCTTCTTCTTCAAGCAGAATGAGCCGAACCACAACAATGTGAATGGCATTGCCGATGCTTGGGTTATGGAACAACCCAGTGACCTAGAGTCAGAAATGGAAAACCATTAGCTCACATGAATAGATAACTGATAAATGCCAGAGGATAGGGAAAAGAGCATTGTGATACACTTCAAATAATGTCATCTTAGAGGTCAGGAATTCTGGAGGAAGTACAACAAAGAGTGAGAGATACCTCTGGCCCCATCCACATTACGATACTGAAAGGCAACCTTTTTAAGGTGACAGACCAGCTGTGTCCTTTCTTCTCTTTGACCCTTTCCTTGACCCAGATTCTTTCTCTCTTTTATTATTAGTTCTGGAGGAAAATACCTCTCCCCATCTTGACAGGACTAATACTCTCTCTGGGAAGGCAGAAACAGCAAGAATGCGAAAGGGAAGTCTAGAATCAAGGGTCATTAACTTTGCTCCAATTCTAACTACCTTGAGGAAATCACATTCTAATTCTTTGCCTGAGTTTACTTATCTGTGCACCCACATAAAGTGGTGAGATAAACTCAAACTAAAAGGACTGAGTCACTTGAGAAATACCTAGCAGAAAATGGGTGATAAATTCCAAATTTCCCTAGGATACACTTTTTTAAGAGACAGACAAATTGATCCTGAATTTCCATCCTTCCTCACTTAGGCAGGGAATAGGTTCAGATATATATGGAAAGAACAAAACAGGTCTCTCTTATTTTTGGAGGGTGACACCTGTCCCCCGGCTGTGTCTCCCTACCCCACAGTCTGACTTGCCATGTTCATAATGGTGAGGATGTAGGACTCAACGCTGTCGCTCCCATGATACTCAATCATCTTTGTGTCAGCCACGACCAGCGTCTCCACCCAGCGCTCTTTGCTGATGGACCGCCGAGATAGGCTTCTCCTGGGCCACTGGCTCCTCTCCCACTCCTCTCGCTGTCGCTCCAGCTTCTGGGAGGTGGCAAGACCATCTAAACATTAAACAGGAGACAGTGGGCTAACACTGTGTATCTCGCACATACTACCCACCTATGTTTTAAAGATGTAAGGCTGTAAGTTTAATTTATGTTTAACAATGTAGGAACGCAGTGTTCTCATACACACGTCTGAAATGGAAGAAGGGACTGAGTTGAATGATTAGGACCAAGATAACTGAAATTCGTACCTTACAGAGAGATTCAAAGTACTTCTTTGAAATAATTATTCCCTATTTCATTAAAAAGGTCCCTCACTATCAAAAAGGTGTTATAATAAAAATTGGGAACTTTTTCTCCTCCTCCTCCTCTAAGTTATTCAGTGCCCACTATGCGCAAAGCAGTACACGGTTTTAAAACACCAAGTTGTTTATCCTCACGAGCATTTGAGGGATGTACTTCTATCTCTGTTTTGCACATGGGAAAATTTATGTTCAAAATGCCTGGTTCAATAATTTCCCCAGAGTCACACAGCCCATAAGGTCCAGAAGATCTAAGGTTTTCTATGCCCTAAAATCACACATTTTTCATATACTCTACATTGTAGTCTCCCACCGAGGAAACATGCATACAAGTGGAGAATATGTAAGCTGGAGAAGCAGCTGCATGTCCTTCAAGAAGGCAAATGGTAGAGTGGATACACGGGTCTGCTTTGTAACCCTTTCCACTTGCTCACTTTCACTGTGTGAGGTCAGAACACACGGAGGAGTAGTTACCAAAAAAAAAAAAAAAAAAAAAAAAAAAAAAAAAAAAGAAGAAGAAGAAGAAGGAGAAAGAAAGAGAGAGAGAGACATAATCATAAGATCCTCTTAGACTGATGGATCCTTATCATCTGAAGAAGCTTCAGCAGTCATTTAATCTGACTTCCTTCCTGGGCCAGGAATCCTTAAAAGCTGTATTTCCTACATGATGTGGCCTGGAACATTAGGTATTAATGAGAGCTCTGAAACAAGTCCCCAGATCAAGAGAGCTTGGGAAGAGTGTACTGAATTCCCTGCTTACATTGCAGTATAGCTAGTAATTTATAAGCTGGCGGAATTCTAGAGTCAACATGAAAATGTAACTGTGAAGGAATAAACTCTTTCTGAACACCTTCAGAAATGGAGAACTCACCACTGAGGACCCAGAGGCTGTGTGAGACGCCTTTCATGATGCCTTCCTTGGGTGAAGGGTGAAAGCCCTCAGTTATTCACCATTTCCTTACTTAAGCTAAGGAAAGGCTGTCATTGGAGTCCTACCAACGTCTCAGCTTGCTGGGACTCATTATTTGGCTTGGTTGATTATTAAATTTTTGGGTTTTTCATCATCTTTTGCCCCTAGCTGCCTCTTCTACACTGGTCTTCATTGGGAGAAATGCATCAGCACATTTCTGTCAGAGGATGAGGAAGGGAAAGAAAGCATGTGAGATTTATAACTGTTGAGTCACACAGATGGCTGAGACCCAGATCCAGGTCTCCCTTGTAAAGGAAGGCTTCGCCCTCAGGGGAATGCTGTCCAGAACAGCAGGATGACCCAGGCTGAAGATTAAATGAAACAGAGCTTTGAGCTAAGAGAATTAAGTGGCAAATCTATTTATTTGCTACATTTGAGAATAGTTAAAATACTGCTTTGGTTCATGACAATGATAATATCATCATGACTTCTACTAGAAAAAAGCAAATTGCAATCCCTCTTTTTGGCACTTGTCACAAGAACAAAGTCCAGTGTCCAGTGGAATTTTGTCACAAGAACAAAGTTCAGTGACTTTAGACTATTTAGGAAACAGATTCTTATAACCCATAGGGAGACTCTACACTCTGCAACATTTCCTATTTTACAAAAAACATTTTTGTAAATTGAATACACTATTTTGTAAATCTAGTAGGGCTGTAATTCAACACTCAGCATTGAGCCTGGTGTCTTCTGACATGTGGTAAGTGTCTGCTGAACGAGTATACGGATTTCTTCACTTAATATCTATTTGTGGGGCTGGAGGGTCACATAGCGCATTAAATAAAACAAAGAAAAGTATTCAAATTCTAGTGAGTCTAATCTAATCCTCACCACTCATTCATTCCAAATTCTATATTTTTCTCGAAATATTTATCCACCTCCAACCCCTAACCCCCAAACCAGAATGTCAACAACAATTGTTCACGCATCGAAATCTGGTAAGTTTTGTTTGCTGAAGGAAATGTTATTCTGGAGGACGATGCTCTCTTGCCTCTAACAGATGAGGGAAGCCACAAAGTAATAAGGCCTTACCATTTCAGCTCTCAGATTTCTCAGAAGTTCATAACAGAAAATGGAATTTGGGGTAGTTTTTTTCTTTTATCTGCTTTATTGTGTTTTCTATGTTACTTTTATAGTTGGAAAAATTAACTTTAAAAAATGTGAAGGTCCTTCACTTTTATTTTCTTCACAATTTATAATTTAACAGCAGCATTTTCTGAGTCTTTTCACCTTCTCTCATTAATATTTGTCCTTTCAACCAAGTAGCCAAAAGTTATTCTCCCCAACCATCTACAATGCTTCCCTAGCAACAGCAATCACACAGTAAACGACATAATTATTGAGAAAGATCTGACGCAATGCGTCTATTCATTCATTTTCTGGCTCTCCAACGGAAGACAAAGAGACCATGATGGGGGAAGATAGAAAATTATGAAGGAAAACAAGGAATTTCTCCTTCTATGTAAGCAGCCAGCCATTCTTCTATGAAGGTATGTGGCGGCAAAGAGCTTCCAAAATAGGAACCAGCATTTCCATTACGGAACTAGAGATGCATGAAGTACAAAGGGAGACACTGAACTCAGCCAGATAGACTTCCTGGGACACTAGAAAGAACATTATGACCCAGGGAAGCCCAGGACAATTCGTAGCCCACCAGCCACACGTGGTACTAGTGTACCTCAAATGTGCTGTACGTGTCAAGTATACCCTACATTTCTTTTTCTTTTTTATTTAAGTTCAAGTTAGCTGACATACAGTGTATTATTAGTTTCAGAGGTAGAATTTAGGGATTCATAAGTTGCATACAACACCCAGTACCCTCCTTAATGCCCATCACCCAGTTCCCCATCCTCCCACCCGCCACCCCTCCAGCAACCCTCAGTTTTTTCCCTAGAGTTAAGGGTCTCTTATTGTTTGCTTCCTTCTCTGATTTTATCTTATTTTATTTTTCCTTCCCTTCCCCTATGTTCATCAGCTTTGTTTCTTAAATTCCACATTTTGAGTGAAATCATATGGTATATGTCTTTCTGTGACTTATTTCACTTAGCATAATACTCTCTAGTTCCATCCACGTCATTGCAAATGGCAAGACTTCATTCTTTTTGATGACTGAGTAATATTCCATTATATATTTTATATATTACATATAATGATATACATATCATTATGTATGATATACATATCATTATATATAATATATAAAATATATAATGGAATATTACTCAGTATATATATATACATATATACACATACACATATATATATACATATATATGTGTATATATATATACATACACCCCACTTCTTTTTTATCCATTCATCTGTTGATGGACATCTGGGCTCTTTCCATATTTGGCTACTATGGACATTGCCGCTTTAAACATTGAGGTGCACGTGCCCCTTTGGATCACTATTTTTATATCTTTTGGATAAATACCCAGTAGTGTGATTGCTGGGTCATAGGGTAGCTCTATTTTTAACTTTTTGAGGAAGTTCCATGCTGTTTTCCAGAGTAGCTGCACCGGTTTGCATTCCTACCAACAGTGGAAGAAGGCTCCCCTTTCTCTACATCCTCTCCAACACCTGTTGTTTCTTGTGATGTTCATTTTAGCCATTCTGACTGGTGTGAGGTGGTTTCTCACTGTAGTTTTGATTCAACACACTCTAGATTTCAAAGAATCAGTATAAAAAAAAGTATCACGTTAACAATTTACATTGATTATGTGTTGAAATAAATATTCTGATATCTTGGGTTAAGAAAATTATTAAAATTAACTTTACCTGTTTCTTTTTTTATTATTATTATTCTTGGATGTTACAAAATTGAGAATTACATGTGTTGTACATTGGATTTTTATTGCACAGAATTGGTTTAGAGCTCCAGACACTTGGTTATTAATCCAGAGTCTTCTAATTATTTGTCTAAAGTCTGCCTCACAGAATAGTTGTAAGGAAGAAGCACCTTACGATGTGGGGGGAGCACCAAGCACATACCTGCCACAGGCCAGAGTGGTAACAAGTGTTATTTTGTTTTCATCTTATTTGCAACTAAAAATATGATGCTTATTAATAGGTGAAAACCTTAGTTCCTCTTGTTTTCAGTTATGCTTATGTAATTTCACGACTGGGGAGAGCCATGATTTTAACCAGCCTGGCTGCCTCATCCCTGCCCTCACCTTATAAAATTTGTGGTTGCCCTCACCAACCACACTAGAGCAAAACAACAAGGAAGCATCATTCAGAAGCAAGTAATTTTACCTATTACTTTTTCCATTTTTTTAAAGGGGAGACAGAGAGAAAGAGAGAGAGAGACCAGATAGTACTAAAACTTAGATTTATTCTAAAAAGTGACTTCCTGGGGCGCCTGGGTGGCACAGTCAGCTCAGGTGGCGATCTCTAGGGTCATGAGATCATGCCCCACATGAGGCTCTGAACTCAGCATAGTCTATTTGAGTTTCTTGCTTTCTCTCTCTTCCTCTGCCCCTCCCACTCGTGCTCACTCCCTCTTTAAAATAAATAAATAAATCTTTCAAAAGAAAAAAAAAGTGACTTCCCATCCTTTGACAGATGAGCAGATAAACAAAATGTTTTGATACACCTACGTAGGATGGAATGTTATTCAGCATCCTGACACCTGCTATATCAATGAAACTTGAGGATGTTATACTAAGCGGAATAACCAGGCACCAGGGAACAAAGACTGTATGATTACATGTACCTGAGGCACCTGGAGTAGTCAGATTCGCACAGACAGATAACAGGATGGTGGTTGCCAAGGGCTGCCGGCGGGGGGGGGGGTGGTATGAGGAGCTATTGCTTGACTGGCACAGAGTTTCAGTTTAGAAAGATGGAAACAGTTCTGGAGATGGACAGGGAGGGCTGAGGGCCGCACAACAAAGTGAATACATGTGAGGCCCCTGAAATGTACCCTTTGATAATGAAAATGGTACATTTCATTTTATATCAATTTTACCACAATTTAAAAAATTTTTAAAACAGGTAACTTTCATGGTAGATGGTGGATGTTGAAGCGAACACAGATCAACTCAACGTCTCATACTTTCTGTCACCATATCAGCTAGCCCCAGAGTGACCTTTAGGTCCCTAAGGAGATTCACTCACCAATCACTGTTTCACAATCACTGAAGTGTGCTTATTCAGGCGTTAACATTTCAACAAGCAGAGCTGTCAAAGTAAGACATTTCTAAGTAAACTCACATTTTAGTTGGCCAGAAATCCCATTCTCCAGCACATTACAGTGAAACGCAGTTTGGCAGTAACATAGGTTAAAAGTTTTCCCTGAACCTTTCCAGGACTCTCGACTGTAGCAGGGCTGTTCCTGCCCCTTGTGACTCTGTCCCCCTGTCCTAGGGCTACAGTCATCTATCAATGCAAGATGAGCTGGTCTTGGCTGAACCTTTATGCCTCTGCCCACTTCTGCCCTCTTGAGGCTGTTTTCTAGGCAGCTCTTTCTGGCTTGATACTGTCAACCTGACATGTGTCCTCATAGATCCTCTTGCTTTGTTGGACTATGTTTCAAGCATATGATTTTCCCTCTCTAATCCTCCACCTAACTCCTTGTTTGCCCAGGAAGGTGACTGTCATGCATCTACCAAATGTAACTCCTCTCTCGGATGTTGCTTTGGGCCTCCCAGCTTTACAAAGAGAAACTCTAGAATTTTCTCTTCTCAAAGATGGGGTAGTAAATTCAATATGTATACAGATATTCCTTGACATGCAATGGGGTGATGTCCCAATAAACCCACTGTAAGTTGCAAATATCATTTTGTCAAAAATATATTTGCTACACCTAGCCTACTGAACATCATGGCTTAGCCTAACCTACCTTAAACATGCTCAGAGCACTTATGCAAACCTACAGTTGGGCCAAATCATCTAACACAAAGTCTATTCTAGAATAAAGCATTGACTAGCTCATGTAATTTTACTGAATAATGTCCTGAAAGTAAAGAACAGCGTAGTTGTATGGGGACAGAAGGCTGTAGGTGTATCCCTTGTTTCCCTCATGATGGTGTGGCTGACTGGGAGCTTTGCCTCCCTAATGCCCCCCATATTGAGACAAATAGAGACAGAGGCAGAGAATCTTGGCTCAGGAAAAGATCAAAACTCAAAACTTGAAGTACGGTTTCTAGTGAGTGCACACTGCTTTCACACTATCATAAAGTCAAAAAACTGTAAGCTGAACCATGGTAAGTCAGGAATGACGCATACTTAACTGTGATATTTAATCAGGCATAAGATATCGTGCATGTATTCAAAACCTGTCAGGCCTCCACTAGCCTCTCTGGGGAAAGATAAAGTAGAAACTATAGTTCTTGAGCTCAAGATGTTCTCTCATATACTGGAGAAGGAAAAAACCCATCAGCCAGAAACAGAGAATCATATAAACAATAAATGATTAAAAGCTTATCAGAGTGCAGATAAGCCTTTGGAGGGAAAAAGAGACCAAGGAAAGCTGGATTCAATAAGCAGCTGTATTTTCCAGTCCCTGGACAGGCCCTGAGATTACAGAAATGAATAAAATCAACTTTACTTCCACTGAGGTGCTCTCTGTCTGGTGAGCAGATGGAACAGACTTCCTTCTGGAGGAAGAAGGTAGATTTTCAGGGTGGGTAGAATGTAACTAGACGGAGGAGAGAGGAGAGCAGATGGGGTGAGGATGAACAAAGGTGCAGAGACAAGGCAGCTTTTCAAAAATTCACATTGGCCTGGAGAATTCTAGGCCTGCCTAATCTTAAACTATTTTAATTTGCCAAGTGATTAGGGAACACTAACTCTCCTTCCTGGTATGTTTTTCTTATTAAAATGAGGTGGTATTTCTAAACCAACACACACTGGGATGGCGGGGTGAACTCAAGAGAGCCTGTAAAAATGTTACAGACAGAAGCAAAATGTTGATTTTGCTGCAAAGACTCCAAAGGTGAACCTTTCCCATGTCTGCAGCTGAGTGGTAAGTCACCATGGTTCCAAGCATATGAATATGAAAACTGAGCAATGCCAACTAGGCAAGCTTAAAGAATTTCAGAGGAATGAGTAAAACTTGTTCTTCCCGATAAGAACATGTACTATCCACCATCATAGTTGCCTCTTTTGACAACCTAGCAGTAGGACAGCAGCTATTACTAACCCTGTTTTCCAGATACACCCATTTCATTTAAAAGACCTTAAATTAGGAGGCATAAATACACAGATCAAGGGAGCAGAATAGAGAACCCAAAGGTAGACCCACATGAAGATACCTAAGTGACTTCCGGCAAAGGTGCAAAGCAATTCAATGGAGGAGACGCTGGAAAAATCAGACATCCGTAGGCAAAACAAACGAAAACCTTGACCTAAGCCTTCCTTCTTATATAAAAATTACTTTAAAATGCATGAACATAATAAAAACATATATGAGTGTGTGGATTTAATCATAAAATGTAAAACTATAAAATTAATTTTAAAAATAGGAGGAAATCTTTGAGATCTAGGATAAGCAAAGTGTTCTTAGACCATCCATAAAGGACAAACTGATGAATTAAGCCTCATCAAAATTAAAACTTGTGTTCTGGAAAAGCTAATGTGAAGTACAGAGCTTCACTTTGGGGTGACAAAAATGTTCCAAAGTTGACTGTGGTGATAGTTGAACCACTCCGTGCATATACAAAAAGCCAATGAATCGTACACTTTAAATGGGTCAATTATATGTATTTGAATTATGTCTCAACAAAACTTTCTTAAAAAAAAACATGTGAAGAGGATGGGAAAACAAGCTGCAGACTGGAAAGAAATATATGCAAACACATATGTAACAAAAGACTAGTATCAAGAATATATACGGAATTCTCAAAACTCAATGATAACCAAAAAAATCAAATTAAAAATGAGCAAAAGATAGAAACAAACATTTCACTGAAAAAAATATACAGATGTCAAAAAAGCACAAGAAAAGATGTCCAACATTATTTATTAGGAAAATGAAAATTAATGAGCTATCACTACAAGGAGATATCACTACATATCTATCAAGAATGCTAAACTTAAAAATACTGACTGTAATATTATTGTGATATCGGATATGGAGCAAATGGATCACTTATCCACAGCTGGTAAGACTGTAAAATGGTCCAGCCATGCAACAGAACTACCCAGGCAGTTATCACATGACCAGCCACTGTACTCTTGGGCAATTACCCTAGAGAAATGAGAACTTACATTCACCCAAAAGCCAGTTCACAATGTTTAGTGCAAGTTTCTTTCTAATAACCAATAACTAGACACAGTCCAGCCGTCCTTTCATAGGTGAATGGTTAAGCCAATTACAGTCCATACGTATCATAGAACAGTACAGGGCACTAAAAGGGGCAAACCATTGAAATACACAACAAAGTAGAGGGATGTCTGGGGAATGTTGCTGAGTGAAAACAGCCAGTCCCAGAAGGCTATATACTGTATCCTTCCATGTACAGGACATTTCAAAATGAAAACAATTTTAGAAAATATTACAACAGCTTGGTGGTTGCCCAAGGTTAAGAATGAAGAATGGGGAGCATCGGGGCAAAGAGCAACATGAGGGATTCTCATGGGGAAGGAACTATTCAGTATCCCAGCTATGTCAGCAGATGCATGAAACCACATATGTAGCAAAACTGTGTAGTTTCACAATGCACCCAAATCCATACACTCAAGTACAAGGATGCTGGGGAACTCTAAGTAAGATCACTGGGTAATGGCCACGTCAATGCCCTGCTTGTGATATCCTACTATTGTTTGGTAAGATGTTACCATTGGGATAAAGTGGGTGGAGGGTAGATAGGATCTCTTTCTATTGTATCTTACATCTGTATGTGAATCTACAATTATTTCATCAAAATAAAAGAAATTCTTTGTCTGAGCTCACACAGCAGTAGCAAGAGCAAAAACTAAACTTAAATCTCCCAATTCTTAGTCCTCGTCGATGACTCACCACCACCCCCTCTTGCTGGGGGTAGGGTAGGGAAAGGGAAATTGTCCATAGCAATAAAAGCATGCATGATATAATTCCAGGAATGGAGATTAGAGAGGTATGCATAAGTAAACACAAATAAATAAGACAAAGTAAATCAGATACAGTGAGCCTACAAAAAGGTCCAGCTGGGCTATCACTTGCTGGGGGAATTTCTCCAGATTTTGCTTCCCAACATCTAACCACCCTTAGAACCTTCATCTTCTTCTGGTTTCCCTCGAGGGGCAAGACCACTGCTCTCTTCCAAAATCTGTTCTTCTTTCTTTCCTTACTAGCTGGGCCCCTGGCTGCCTGGTTACTCCTTTTGTTAAGTGTGACCCAGTGAGCTGCGTCTACATGCATTATGGACCATACAAGCCAGTGTCTACTTCTTTCCTTTGAGCTTCCCTTGAAACTCAAAAGGGAGTGATAACCACCCTACCTGTCCCAGCACAGTCCCTGGGAGCAGGTCTGAGTCAAGAAGTTATCCGAATACAGACGTCTAGAATTACTGAGGCGCTCTCCTCATATTTTGTGTGTTCAAAATACAAAATAAGATTAAACAAAATTAAAGAGCATATCCAGGCCATGCCAAAAGGTGCTTTGAGACTGCCATATAAAGTGGGAGCAAATCCACAGACTTGGCCTTCCATTAACCATACTCAGGGCTGGCAATCAGGACAGGGACTTCTGACTTGCAGGTCCTTTACCAACTGGAGACTTAATTTCTGGGGATTTAAATTGAAGATACACACTACCCAACTACAGGCACAACACCTTTCCCGTAGTCTGTCTGAAGCCATTTGAAATGAAGATGAAAAACCTCCCAAAGCCAAAAAGCCCCAAACGTCTCTGTCATTTTTCTTTTTCAGGTTCCCTGTCACTGTCAACTGAAAGCATAGTGACAACCACCAACAGCAAGCTTTAAAGGACTTTTGTAGTTCATGCGCCAGATCCAATGGATTGTCTGGGTATACACAGATGGCTAAGAACAGATTAAAGTCTCCCATAACCTATTCCACAGAAGTGTTATTAACGCTATACTAAATGACTTTGTTCACAGAAACGTAACGAGCACAAAGTTCCATCTGAGACACATCTAGGACTTCATTCTCCCCTCAGGCACTCCGAGTAATAAAGGCACTGATATCAATAATTTATATAAAGTAGCTTCCAGCACTGGTCCTAGAGGCAGCCCAGCTTCCCTACAGGATACTCTCTTTTGCTACAGTGTTATATGGCCTTGATAGTGATGGAGTCTGTGAAGACCTATACGTGCCTTCTCAATCATCAAAGAAATCCTTGTTCCCATCTGAGCTCCCCTACTGAATACTTTCATCATCTTCTGTGATTTTAAATGCTGAGGACACAGGGGGACACAGGTGAGAGTGTAAGTCAAACAGAAGGTGAAATTTGCCTGAACCCTTCAGCAGCTAATGGTTCTGGACAAAAGAGAGCTTCAAGTGAACTCGCCCAATACAAAAACTGTTCTGGAAGTGACAAGTGGCAAATGGCGCTGAGTCTATTTTTCACCTCAGTCCCCCCAAACCTTCCTAGGTAAGAGCTGTTTTCTTTTATGAACCAACTATACCTTTCTACTGAAATCAGAGTTTCCCTAGGACCTTCTCATAGTACTCCTGAGATCTGGAGAAGTTGGGGGTTTTGATGTTGAGTCACTACAACCAATAAGCTGAAATCTCTAGGTTTTCAATGATGTTGGCAAAGGACTTGAGTTTTCCATCTGTAAAGACCAACAATACCATTTACTTCAGGGTTGTGTCCTCCACAGACCTTGGAATATAATAGATAGGAAAGACGTAAATGGGAACTCGCTCCCTGAATCCATGAACTTCCCTCCTTCTGACACCACCTCATCTCTCTTTTCTCCTGCCTCCCTAATTCTCCAGCCCATCCCCTCGTGGAGCCCCTCCTTCTCAGAACTCCATCCCTACCAGCCTCGAATGCGTCCTGCTCTGCCCCACATTAGGGCTTCCACATTTGGATGCTATTTGTACTGCCTATCATGCTCTTTCCTTCTTCCTTTATCTCCCTGTCTCCCAGTCCTCCTTCAGATCTCAGCTCATAAGTCCCTTCCTCACGGGCCTTTACCCAACCTCCCTACCTAGAATAAATCTCCCATAGACGTACTCTCCAAGTACTGATAACACTTGTAATTTCAGATTTATTTGAGTGTTTATACATTAACGGCAATCTCCACCACTAGACTAGAAGTTCTTTGAAGGCAGAAACCACATTTAAAGGCAGGGACTTTATCCCCAGCTCAGGACCCAGATAATGTCCTTCACATCCAAATCCCAGCCCAGTGAGCACCTCACTTGCCCTACTCAGATTATTGCCTGAACTGTCCCCTACTTCTAGACTCGCCCCACCTTCCCCATCCAAATTAACATGGAACTTTCCAAGGCACATTGTTACTGATTCCCGCCAGGGGTGACAACCTTTGGTAATCTGGCCCCATTGTTAGATACCGTACAATTTATACGGCCAACTTGCTGTTTGTGCTTTCTTTCCAATTATTATTTTGAAACACATGTGACATACTTTGGATCAGTCACACAAGTGGCTCAGGAAATGCTCAATTAAAGCCCTTGCAGAGTTGCAGCTGGGACGGCCAGGCCTCAGAGACCCAGGGTCCAGGCTACACAAACAGAATCTGGAGCCCTTTCAAACACACTGCATAGCCCATACACCACAGCCCCTCACTGCTCTCGGAGAGAATGGAGTAGGTCAACAGACACACAAGGGAACACCGCGCTACAGAGGCGAAATGCCAAGCACCACAGGTGACCATCATGACGGCCTCCCCCCCGGCCCGGCCACTCTCCTCACTGACCGTGTCTATAGGGCGACAACTGCAGTGCTAGTTATCTTTGAAACCCAGGTATGATTACTACTCCCTACAGAGAACAGAACGGAACCTGGAGAGATGGAGGGCCCCGAGCACACAGGCAGAGCAGTGGTCTGAATCTTAATCTCCCTCCTGAGGTCAGAATGGTGTTTAGGTGCAGGGTCTCAAGGCCAAATCAGCACCGCTTCCTAGGAGCTCTGAAGTGACTGTGAGTTACCTCCCTCGGCCTTAGTTTCCTCATCTAGAAACGGAACATACCAGAATCTATCTGATGGAATTATTACAAGCATTAAATGAGCTCATGCAGAAAACACCTCTAACAGTAGCAGACACACTGTAACAAATTTAATAAATGTTAACTATTACTGTTAAAAATTAATTTGATAAAAAGAAGCTGGCTGCAAAAATCTAGTCATCATCGATTAATAGCAAAGGTAGCCTCGGGGCTTTGGATGGTAAGAGCAGGTCTCAACCTATCGCTCAGATGCATGTACGAAGCCAGAGTTAAGCTGTCCCGTGCTCTTCAAAGGTAAGCCTCAAATACAGACAAAGGTGAAGGGGGCCAGAAAAAAACTGCATACAGAAGGAAAAGCAGGTTGCGAAAATGAAGTCATGGAACCCCCATCTTTGGAGTAGATCTGCCTCTTGCTGGTGTGGGATGAGTCTGCAGCTCAAAGGGGCATGGGTTCAGTGGAGTATGACGGTGAGTGAAATTTGCCACGGGTCTTAGGGGTGCCAGAGGTGAGGAAGAGGTTCCATGAGGCTTAACAAGGTAAAGAACAGACAGAGAGCCAAGTCCAAGATCAGTGAAGCAGACGCGCTATGACTATTCACATAATAAACCGGCAAAGACAAACTAGTTCGGCCTCTTGACTGAAACCCCATTCCTCTTGAGCTTACTGGGAGCTCCTCTTGTACAGAGAGACAGATCCAAATGAGATAAACTCATCTCCTCCTGCGGCTCACTGGGGCTTTGGCTCCCCCAACCCAACATCTGGTCTGGAGACTGCGGAGTCGCCTGTGGACCACTGGCTGGATCGTGGCCTGGACCCAACGGCAGTTCAGGTCACATCAGAACACAGGTGTCTGGCTAGACTTCATGTAGCTTGGCCTCATTTTAAAATAAATTTGGAACTTAGTAGAGATCCCCATCTTGATTTTGAACAAATACTAGTCAAATACCCTAAATTCCACACTGGATTTGTACATGGGGAAGGTCTGTAATCTGGGGCCTTAAAGCCCTGAATTGATGTTTCTGAAACTAAGAAGATGCTTCCCACGCAGATCTTAGAGTTTTTGATTCATAGCATAAAATGCAACAAAGGGAAAAGTCAGTATTATCAAAAGGGCCAATCAGGGAGCTGCACTTAGCACACATTGTCTTATCAAGATGTAGATGGCTGTGTCCATCGGCTCATTGCTGAGAAGCTGAGTTCTAGGGAAGCCAGCAGAACAGAATCAGCAGAAGCCCGCAACATACAAAATAATTTCCTTATTAGTTCTTACAAAGAGCTTTTCGAAAGCACAGATTTAAAGCCAGAACATTTTTTTTCTGATTCATTCTAAAGCACTTTTGATCTTCAAAACTACGAAAGGGCATCACAAACTGGAGGCTGAGAATGGACCCAGAATAGGTCTTTAATTCATATCTATACATGCCCTGCTTTATTTCACAAAGGGGTTAATGTGGCTCCTGAAGGTAGACACTCTCTTTAGTTATCGCCTGGTTAACTGGTTAACTTAAGTCAGACAATAGCCAAAAAAAAAAAAAAAAAAAAAAATAGTAAGAGGGAAAGGTAAAATGTGTGAAAAATAATGACTCTAATTAACAAACTGGTTATTATCTTCTATCTTTTTGGCTTTGGTTGCTCTACAAACTTAGCTACAGTTCCAGCTGTCACTAAAAAAAAGAGAAACATGATTAGTTGTTCAAGTCAGACAAATGCTGATATGACAAAAATCCACTGGTCAAGAGAAGCAAAACTAATTATGAGACCTGAAAAACAACAACAACAACAACAACAACAAAGTTAAGGCCTAGTTGCTCTGGTTACTATCATTCAGAGTGAGAGCCTGAAAGATCTATCTTGACATTGATCTCCTTTGCCAGGTGGCAGTGTGGTTGACTGGGTTGGACACCTGTCCTCAAGGCAGAGACCAGATTGTGGGCTTGATTGTGATACTACTTATTTGTATCTGAATGTCTGATAAAGTAATGGTCCATAGCTATTTCTGGGAAAAGGACCTTTATAAAATGTAGCTATCTATTCTAGTCTCAGAGTCTATTGACTTGTGAGGTTTTGTTTTTTGTTTTTGTTTTTTTTACTCCAGACAGCAGTGGGTTGGTGGGTGGGTGGGTCTGATACGTATCTGTGTCTATATCTGCATTTGTGACCCAGTTGTGGAGCTGAAGTCACAAGCTACTGTCAGGTATACATAAAAGGGAGAGTGGTAGGTTGTGTTATTTGTGTTTAAGAACTTTGCTCATGTCTGAAGGGGCGTGTCTGTAACAGATGGTTCTTAAATATGACCTCCCAGTTTTCACTCTGAAATAGAAATTAGTAACTTCAGTTAAAAATTATAAATGAGTATTTGAGATATACCGAGAACAATAGTGACCAACAAATTTGAGTATAAAAATGTGTGGGTGGCTGGGTGGGTACAAAATCATCAGATGTGTTTTATCATTGAAAAAAGAAAGTAACTCAGTATCACAGTGAAACACCTGACTAAACTAGATTGGGGTGGGGGTGAAGACTGGCAAATGCCAAAACCTGGGTGGGAACAGGATATAGAAGGTTCGATGAAAAGGGAGCTTTACGTGCTTTTGTTTATAAAACCTACAAACTGAAGGCTGCAAAGAAGAAACCTGTTACAAATGTTGACAGAGCTGGCTCAATTTTCATTAAAAAAATGCTCACGTATTTTTTGCTATCAAATATGATATTAATCCAAAATTAGAGTGTGGTTTTCTTTCCATTAAAATGACACATTTGCCCTGGAGTATTCAGTCTGTTTTTAGCAAGGGGAGTTCTTTATCTTCTGTGTCATTTGTCCAGATAACAGAGATTTTTGCTTCTCCCCAGAATACTTTCTGTGTTGGGTGCTGACTCGGTAGGCACTTGATTTTAAAAAATAAAGAACAGAGGGGTGAAAGGCCTGAAGTTTCTTAGGTCCTTCTTGACATACTTATTGCTGAATATTAGATTACTGTTCTGGTAAACAGGTTATGAGGCAAAGCCCTTCACCACTGCTTGGCAGTTAGGCTTCTGTTTGAATAAGAACCTGCTCTCTGACATCTCTTTTTCATGCTGCCCTTTCAAATTAAGACCCTAAATTCGGGGCGGGGCGGGGGAGAGGAAAAGAAAGAAAGAAAGAAAAGTGTCCTTGCCAAAGTGTTTTTAAGAGTCAAATCATCTTTGGCACTTGTTACATGACAAAAATGCCAACAACCCACTTTTTACCTTGACCCAATGCCGCAATGGTCTTGTGGCAAGACAGTTGTTCACAGAGCTTTGTTAAAAATCTGTCTTTTCCTTCTGTGGAGGTATGACAGAACACATTGATTCCTGAACTCCAGCCACACCTGGAGTGTCATACCCGAGTTAAATCTCATTTCATCCAGTAGGACAAGCTCACTATTAAGCAACAAAGGCTGGGTTTCATATGTAGAACTAACACCTACAAAACCATCCCTGGAGGGGCGCCTGGGTGGCTCAGTCAGTTAGGCCTCTACCTTCAGCTCAGGTCATGATCTCAGGGTCCTGGAATCGAGCTCCACATCAGGCCCCATGCTCAGTGGAGAGTCTGCTTCTCTCTCTCTCTCAAATAAATAAAATTTTAAAACACCACCATCGGAAACTGGCATGTATCTGTTCTGTGGCCTATCGGGTCCCAGGCTCATGGGCAGTAAGGAGGCTCAGCACTTTCAGCAGCCTGAGAGCTTTAGCGGACTGCTGGGGGTGGGGTGCCCAAGAAGAGAAGATTCCGTGTGCAGTTGTAGGCACTGGAGATACAACCTGGATGGAGCTGAAGTTCTTC